>JBBYHQ010305088.1:0-68620 GCA_038382645.1 Spergularia azorica | reverse complement strand
GGTTTCAATGGAGAAGGGGAAAATGGTAGTTATGGTGTTTAGTGTGGGTGGAAATGATGGTGGTAGTGGAAAAGGATTAAGATGTTGACGACGGTGGTGGGAAAGATTAAAGGTAAGAGTACCATGTAAAACAGTCAAATCTTGATGATATTTGGAACAAATTTGCACAACTTTGGGTACCACGTGCAAATCGGTAAAACAAGAGGGTACCAAGTGAATTAACCCTCTTTTTAAAAAAATAAGTTGACGGTGTTAATGGGAGGATTAAGTTTTGGGTACCGTGTGCAAACAGTCAAATCTCGAGGGTATTATGTACAAATTTGCAAAATATTTGGTACCACGTGCAAATCGGCAAAACACGAGGGTATCACGTGAATTAACCCTAATATCAATAATTAACTAATTATCTAAATGATGGCATTAGTTTAAAAAACATACAGTAAAATTTTGTCGCTAATAATAGTCAAATGACACTTACAGAGTTACAATCAGTCAATCACGACTACAGTTAACACATTTTGCTCTCACATGTATAAGTTTCATTTCATACTCGTACATTTCAAACGCCTTTTCGTCTTTCATTAACTCAATGAACGAGATCAGAATGAACGAGATTACACTTACGGAGTAAACATTTAATCTCGTACATTTCAAACGTATTTTCGTCTTTCGTTAATAGAGTGAACGAGATTAGGATGAAGGTGATTATTAGGGGATTTGGAGTTTGGGGTTATGTGAGTTTTTTTTTTTGCTGAGTAATTGGGGTTATGTGAGTTGAAGTGGAGAAAGGACAGCATAGGAAGTGCTGGATAAAGAGAGCCACGCGGCCCAGATTATCTCCTTTCAATTTGTATTCATTAAGTAGAGTACAGAGTGTACAGTATAAGAAGACTGACCACCAAAAAACTGAGTAGGGAGTAATCATCATGTATAAGACTGTAGAGGGTACGTATCTTTTCTTTTTTGGGACAGTATTTTGTTTGTTTGTTCATTGATTATTGTGTTCTGAACGTGACATTTGTGTTGTGGCAGTATGTGTTCCCCTTCATGAGCCGTTTGGGGATTTCTTTATTCCATTATTTACCAATTTGCTCATGTTTGGTAACGAGAAATTGGCCCTTTTATCATCATACTTGACCAACATAATGAGAACTATGAGATTGAGATTTCAAAGGTTGTAGACTTGTAGTGGATATAGTTAGTTATTTGTCTCTAAGGTTTGGGTTCGATTTTTGTACATTTATATGCGATTGAGTATGCATAATACCGCTGGAGTATCAATTTTTACGGATTATGAACTAGTAAGGTATGTTTGTTTGAATTTTTTACTGGCAAGAAATGTTATGATAATGCAGTAATACTCAGCGATGATGTCTATTTTACCACGTAATTTTGATTTATGCTTCCTTCCATTGCACTATTGAAAAGAAAACGAGTAGGGAAGCCTAATTGATAGTTTCTTCTAATACAAAATCAAAATCTACCTCAACAAATAAGTGCTCGTTCGACTTCAAGCCTGCAAGGTTTTGAAAGTGTTTTCTCTTATTATCACCCAAAATTCCTCATAATAATGAGCATTCCGCGTGTTTCATCAATGTGAGCCTGGGGTTGACACCCCAACATTTTTAACATACGACCAAACCTTTTCGAGAAATTCACAAGAATTTCTAAATCACACAAAAATTTCGATGTCCGTATGCAACCAAACATCATGTAAGATTTTGTTTCTCTATTACCATTTGGGCTCCTAGAGGGAAAAAGAACCAAGTTGTTGAACGAAACTTGGGCCGGACACAAACACTTGCTCACTAAATTCTCAGTCTCCCCTCTACCAAAATTCTGAATTTGACAAAAGCTCAGCAAATACAGCAGAATATTGTGGAGTATAGCTTACACCTCCGCCATATTTCAGAGGTAAATTATCCCTTTCTATCATTTTGAATCCCTCAATTCATATTATCTGCATAGTATTTCGAAATTGAACAAGACTTAAATCAAATCATTCATCAGAATTGCAATTTTGTGATGAACTATCAAATTATACTCATACTTTATGTTGCATATATACTGAATTGTTTAGGACCAAAATTTAATTCGTTTAATTAGGAATATGATACTTAAGAATGCGATTAATTGCGCTGTCATTGATAATTGTATTGAAATCGGCAGAATTACCGCCTAATTCCGTTACTTTGAATTGTGATTTTTCGTAACTGTTAGTTGTCGGAGAAAGAAAGAAAGAGAGAGAGATTGTGTTTGTTTTTTGCGGATTGATGGAAGTTTCGCAGCGAAAATCCTCGTGTAACGCGGCAGCGGAAACTCGAGAATGGATTAAAGCGATTACTGACTTTCTAAAGCCATTTAAGTTCTTCCTTGAAGCCAATGTGGTTGATTTCCTCAAGGTTATCTGTCATTTTTCGTGTTCTCGAGTTATCGATGATTAGTTACATTTCAAAGGATTAGGGTTTGGAAGGTTGATTGGTGTTCTTACTCTGCGATTTGTTTATCAGGATCGACAATGGGAAGCAGTCGATAAAGATTGGATTGATTGCTTGAAGAGCGAGCCTGTTGAAAATCTTCTTCTTATTCCTTCTGGTATAGTGCAGGTACAATCCACTGAATGAGCTTAGTGTGTGCTGTTTAATTGTTCGTTTTATCAAATATCGATGTAACCTTGCCTTTGATTGCATCTTTGCTTATATGTATTCGTGTAGCTCAAATGATTAGTTCCACAGTGTACGACACCACATGTTAATTTGATCTGAAATCATTACAGGACCACTGGCCTCCTTCTCTGAAGGAATTTGTTCTATCAGCGAGATTGCTTGCATTTCCACGGGAGCAAGCAAATCTAGAAAAGGTATCATGTTTCTCGAGTTTAGTCATGTTGTTTTATCATAGTGTAATTGGTTGTCTGTGGAAATAAGCTGTTGTGTAGTTTGAATGGTGTGCCAATCTTGTGTTTGTTTCTCAGAAGCAGGAATACGACTTTGCCCTCAATTGAGAAGCATAAATCACAGATGAATGAGAAAATTATAACAGAATGATATCTGCATTGATGTAAATGAAATGTACCGTATTACTAAATATATATACACCTACATTTTTTTTAGGTTACATAGACCCACATCGTAAAACTGAATAGTTTATTATATGAGCGTAAACAATCTTCTAACTACCATTCTAAATCCTAGAATAACCGCTTAGTGGCAGGCTTGCAGCTAGGAACAATTTAAGAGTGAACCTCTTTTGCTTGGACTATCATTAGCGTCAGCTGAGGTTCTGCTCCTGGCCTGTTTAACTTACATGCTGCTGTGTTGATGTGTCCATTATTCTTCTTAGTTTCTCACTATATTGCCTTGTTTGTATGGATATTATGTTTTCAACATATCCTATGATTCTCGATGATCTTACATTTGGCTAGTCATACTGTCATATGGAAAGGGTTACCCGAGTTCAGGCTCGGATTGGTAGATCTGTCAAGAAGATTTTGCACATCAAATAGTTGAAACTGACATGTTAGAAATCTTGATATTGAAAAAGTTCCTTTTCTTCCGAACCCTAGGTCGAATGATCACCTTCCCTGCTTTCTTATTTTCTACCTTAGTTGTGCAGTAAGTGCACCTCCGGTTTGATGTCATGTTACCTACACTTTCTAAAGAGAGTACATGACCAAACACGCACTTACAGGTCCCATCTGTGTACAAGCACCCTCCCACTTGGACACACTTACTGGATTACAGTACACATTATTAACATATACCCAAAACAAAGTATATGAAGGGTGGTTATTCGATTGCACAGACTATTCTCTTTTCGTCTCTTAAGTAGGGCTGATGGAAATGCAAATATTAAAAAAACCATCTTGTTGAACTGCTGTGTAGCAGTTATTGAATGTGAGATTTTAGAGACTTGAGAAAGTGATGGCCCTTGAGGGTCCTTTTTGCTTCCTCTAAGGTACCAATAACAACCGTTCTAACAGTAGTTTCTTGCAGGTGTTGCCTGGCACAAATATCATCCCTTTGAATAATGTTCTTTCTCAAGGCATGAATCCTAAGAAAAAGCATGAAGTGAGTTCTTTATTCCCTTTTTTTGTTGTACATCTTCGGAGAGGTTCTATTTGTATGTTAGGGACTTAGGGTAACTGCAAAACCCTCTATTTTGATGATGCAAACTATTATTCTCATCAAATAAGTTGGTGCCCAGGATGTTTGAATCATCTACGTGTAAGTCCTTCACTAATTAGGAAACCTATTTTTTTAACCCATGCTAAGTGCATGTACAGGTCGAGATATTGTCTTCGCTTGTTAGCTGTACTTCGAGAAATGTAGGAGCTCATATGGTGGTTGATGTTGGTGCTGGTCAGGTTAGGCGTCTTTTGGCAAATATTTTCTTTTGTTTTGTTATTTGATCGACATTCTGTCTTCTTTCTAACAAATCTATTATGCAGGGCTACCTTACTCAAGTGCTTGCATTCCAGTACCAGCTGCCTGTTGTTGCTATTGATGCTTCTCATCATCATGGGGCCATTACAAACACACGCGCAGAGAGAATCAAGAAGCATTACATGGCTAAATCTGGGTATGAAAAAAGTTTTCCTTTGCATCTAAACAACTTTTGATTTTATTTTTTTTCTTATCCTACTCATCTTTTCGAACTAAGCTGCTGTCTTTTCTCCTACCAAACTGATGAATTACTCTCTTGTGCTAGATTAGCGAAGGTGCTCCCAAACATGCCTAAGACTATTACCAGTCGCATATTGTCCTCCTGTATGTTGAGAGATCTTAGCAACTACTGTTGCCAGTATGAGGAGTTTGATGAGGAACACTTCAGCAGAAAATGCGTTACCGATAGTTGTGATGCAAGACTTGAGGCTGGAGATCAGTCAGTGACATGCAGTGGTGCTAGTGCCAATAGTAGATCCACCTTAGTGCTTGCAGGTCTTCATGCTTGTGGTGATTTATCTGTGACAATGTTAAGGTAGGCATGAGTTTGTATTGACTGAAGTTATTACTCCATAATTCTATTTTGCAAAATATTACTTTTACTTGAAATGTAAGGTTTTAGATTATAGATGCAAGGAGGGGAGTTTTTTTTTAATTATTTTTTCAATGCTGTAGTTGAGCCTGAGGAGAACACTTAACCATCACAAACAGACCCTAAAATGTATTTCAAAGATCATTGAAGCCCCCGTGAGTCTGTGTAACCTCTATTTCCCACGTTTGGCCTAGTTAAATTTTCAAGCTACTCATAGGTTTCAACTTTCAGAATTTATTTTCCATAATTTTATTTCAATTTTCGACAAAGTTGACTTGATGATTGTGTTTGTGAATAGTGATGCCTTCTTATGGAGATTTGTCTTTGTTGCTTAAGATCTAAGAGCCCTGTAGACTATACAATATGATTACGCGGGTAGTTCTGTTGTGTGCTCCATACAAATTATTCGTGTTTTTACTGTGCAGGGCATTTGTTGAATGTGAGGCAGTGAAAGCAGTGGTTAGTATTGGTTGTTGCTACAATTTACTATCAGAAGATGGTTGTGAAAATGGTTGTTCTGATGCTGGTTTTCCTGTGAGCAAAGGAGTTAAATCCATGTGCATTTCACTTGGTAAAAACTCGCTTGATCTTGCTTGTCAGGTGTGTTTTTTTTTTTTTTTGGTATCGTTTTATCTTATGCTGACCAAGTGGGTGGAAATTATATGCATGAAGACAATATATTCCTTTTGGGCATTTAATTAGGAATTATTGTATCTTGTCTACTCTTCATGATATCTTAAGCATTAAGTTCGGGGTTGGGGCCTGGTGGGGGTTGGCGGTTGCTAGGAGGGTTCCACAGCTCGGCTAAAGTGGTGAACCTGTGAAATACAGGACATACAACATTCGAATAGTTATATAGTGGAGGCGCATGTAAGGTGCTGCGTACTGTGCATGCACTTTTAATTGATATATAACAATTGTATAAATATGATAATCATTGTAACGAATATGAAAATTATTTTAAAGAATATCATTTTGATGAATATGGATATGAATTCAATGCATTTAACTATACATAGCTATCGATAATGAGTACAAAGGATCATGGAGGTGACTCCATAGTAAGTTTGATGTTCTTATGGGGACATGTCAGATAACAAGTTAGTGAAACAAGGCATACGAAATATTCATTCTGAAATACTGTTACATATACCTCGATTTGTAGTCCTCAAACCTCAATTATGATTTGGAGTTTTGGTGATGGCTTCTATCCTTTCTCATCAAACACTTTAGCTCCCATGTCGCATCCACATTCGGACCCCAGACATATTTCTCTGAAGACAATTTACCATGGAACCCAGACAATTCGACAGAGGCACTTTTCTTTATAAATCTATTGAATCTGATACACTAATCAATACAGATTCTTAAAGGGGTTGGCTATGGAGGTGGTTTATCTGCTAAAGGTCAAAAATATCCTAGTCTTGTAGAAATTTATCTCTGCTCTTCAACTTGGGTGAGTGGCTCATGGTGAGACATGGTCAATTTCCCTGATGTTGGAGGCCATGGAGGGAGTTCACCATTGACAATTTAATTGTTTATGTGATATGGCATCTTGTTTAATGCTTCAATTTGTGTTCCTTACCGTGATTCTCATAGGACATATGTTCTTCCTTTCATGTAGAGTGCAGAAAGATGGCGGGATCTAGAGAAGGATGCTGGCGTTCAAAATTTTGATTTGCATGCTTTTCGTGCTGCCTTCCAAATGGTAGGAATTTTAGGGAGCTGCATAGTTTCTATTTTTACGTGACTGATAATTATGCTCAATTATTTCAAGAGTTTTGTCTCTTCCTTTTCATCCATGTCTTTTTTGTTCACACTTCTTTTGGATCTGACCCTTGGATGGAGAGTCCTTTTTCATTGTCTGTATCCGTTTCCAGTTAAGATAATTCAATATGTTACACGAGACTGCATTAACTTATTTGAATTCGTCCTGAGAAATATTAATTTTAGCTGTTTTTTGGTTTGGTTGTTCCTCTTTTTTTTTGCTTTTTTTTTTTTTTAAGTTTTGGCTAGGTCTTTTGTCGCCATGCCCTTAAATTATGCAGGCTATATTGGACAGTCATTGGTTCTTTTTTGGATAAACCCCTGACATATATGAGGAGGTTGACGTGACTATTTCTACAGATGATTCAGGAACATAGTCTGAGTTTTGTCATTGGTCTTTGAGAATTCTTTTGATACAAAGGTTAAGTCTTCCAACGTATTAACTTCTGCAAGTCTTGTTGTTTTATTGGAAGTAAGCCTTGGTCATTGCAATTGGGAGAATATTAGCCTGTAAATGTGGATATCAGGACCTTAGTTTTATGTTTGTTTGGTTTAAAGACGTTGCCCCTTTGAAAACTTGAGTCTCTAAATTATTCAAAACTGTATATCCTTTGTTTGTTTGATTTCTTTCTTTTTGAATTAAAGCCATTTTTAGTTGCAGACTGCAGCATAGCTTTCCTAGGGCCAAAGGCATCATGTAGTGAGTAATTGGAAAAATACAATTTGTCTCTCAGGGATATAACTGTTTGCCTAAGGAGAAATTGTATTTATGTTTATGCTCATATCACTGCAGGTCCTTAGTCGGTATCATCCAGAAGTTCTATTGAGGAATCCCTCAATCGGACGTCAAGGGAAAGCTTTACGTCGTCAGCAGAAAAAAGGCTCAACTTGTTCTTCAGAAATAGAAGAGAGTAAGTACTGCCAAATTTCTTCTTCTAAGTTTTTCCTGATTCATTGACTTAGTCTGGTTCCTTTTTCGATTTTTACTTTAGTACGCTATGGTAAGAATTACTTTGGTTCCTTACTTCCTTCTCCCAGGAAAAAGAAAGAAGCCTTTTGCATGTCTCAATGTTAATTCTGGTATCATTAAGAGAGCAATGTCACTTAAATTGTCTATTGGATGTGGTTTTGTCAATCATCATTTCAAATGCTTAACAACAACATTTTTAACCCCAGTGCCTTAAAGGCTCCCGCCATAAGGCGGGGTCAAGGAGGGGGGGGTCGGATGCACGCAAGCCTTACCCCTATTGAAACATAGAGAGGCTGCGCACGGATGACCCAAAATGAAAATTTCTTCGAGAATCGCACCGACTGACTGCTACTTCACAAAATAAGAAGCACATACAGTTTTATGAGCCATTTTGCTTTATTCCATTATATCCCAAAAACCAAAGGCTCCATTGGAAATGGAAATATGAGATGAAACAATGTGCTTGAGAGACATGCAGCCAAAAGATGTGATGAAACAGGAATGTGATGGGCTGATGGCATCATTAGGTAGTTATGACTTCTTATATTCAATATTATGTATAGTCTATTAGAGGGAAGAAGCTCTTAATATTAAAAGCAGGCTCGTTTGGTATTGTTTTTGGATTTCAATTCCGGTCTTTTAAAATCTATGTTATGTTCTCAAAATTGAAAAAATCGCACGCTAGACTCAACGGGTTTCATCTGTTAACAGAGGAACCAACCCTCATATGCGGTAAGGGTACTCTTAGTTTAAAATAACATTCCTCTGGTCAATGCGCACTGAGGCGTAGCTGCCATCGCCTCAGAAGTTTGAGGCGCACAAGTGTGCATGAGGCGCACTGAGGCGCAGGCCTTGAGGCGTACTGAGGCGCACGCGAGGCTCACAACTGTGCAATTTCCAATTTCTTTCTCTTGTAACCTTATTTCTACACTTCCCTTTGCCCCTTAATCCCTTGTTTATACTTATTTACCCATTGTCCCTCTTTAAATACCAAAACAGGGGTTATTTTTTTCAAAATACGGTTTCGTAAAATATAATTTTGTTCGCTAAATGAGTGCGCCTCGTGTGCATGAGGCGTGCGCCTTCGCCTCACGCCTTGCGCCTCATCGCAACGGCCCCCCAGCGCCTCGGTGCGCCTCGCGCCTCCTTAAACTAAGAGGGTACTCCAAGGTTGTCCATGGTAAAAGTTTGTTAAAGTATATAATCCACGAGTTTTGCCAAAAATGGCTCAATTTTTTGTGGAAGCACCTAGAGGTAATATTATGAATTTTAGTTAAAAATTAGAGCCAAAGACCTATGGTACATTCCGAAATCGGTGAGAAGACATGCTAGCCTCAGTAGGTAATAGGTGGCCTGTGCTGAAAGGGTGTAAAAGACTACTTTAAGTCTTTAACAGTGGTAGCGACCCTCAGATCCAACAATGGTACTCTAAGGCTAAACAAGTAATAATTTTGACTACATCTTGCCGAAAATGGTCGTGGCACAAATACTCATCAAATTTTTAAGAAAACCTCTTGAGGTGGGTATTAGCAAAATCTTAAACACAATTAGCAAAAATCGCACGTTATCCTCAATGGGTGATGTGTGTCAAAGGGGTTTAAATAACACCCTAATAGAGGATCATGTCCTCATAGTGCCCATACCAAGGGAGCTGGATGGTCTACATCAAGCACACATAGAGGGAAGCTAACAGGGCAGCAGATTGGCTTGCCAATTGTGGAGTTGATCAATCGTCAAGGCTCGTAGTTCTTCAATTCCCCCCCCCCCACCCCATGCCCTCAGGCTCATTTTGAGAGAAGACGTCCTTGGAGTTTCTAGGACTAGATTAGTTAGCTTGTAGTCTATTTTCTTTTTTCGGGGCTTGCCCCTCTTTGTAACCAAAAATAAAAATAAAAATAGTGCCCATACCCATCAAGGACATTCCAAGACTATTCATGGTAAAGTTTTGAGATCATTTGGCTACTTTCAACATGTTAGTAAATATTGGCCAAGCCAAAGCCGAAATAGTCCACGATTTGGGGCCCAAAATGGCCTCGGAACAAAAACTGTTCAAATTTTTGGAGAAGGCTTTAAAGGTCATATAATGGGTTTTAGAAAAATATTAGAGCCAAAAACCTGTAATAGGTTTCGAAAATACACACGCTAGCATCAACGGGTGACATGTGCCCGAAGGACTCAAGAACTTCCCTAACAGAGGAAATAGCCCTCATATCAAACAAGGGTCTCTAAGGCTGCCCGTGGTAGAACCTTTGGCCATTTTCGAAAATGTGATCAGAAGTGGCCAAAATCAAAGGATGCATTCTACGTCTTGTGGAAATAATGGCTCCCGATCAAAAACGGCTCAAATTTTTGTGGAAGCCCCTGTGGGTCATATTATGTGGTAAGAGAAAATTTTTCAAGCCAAAAACCTATGGTAGGTTCCCCATATTGGCAAAAACCGCCTGTTAGCCTCAACGGGCGAGATGTGCCGAAAGGGCTTATATAAGTTCCCTACCAGAGAAACCAGCCTCCATATCTATCAAGGATGATTCAAGGCTATACATAGTAAAAAGTTGAAAACATTTGGCTACTTTTCATAAAGGTCAAATTGTCCAAAACTGAAGTATATAATTCACGGTTTTTCAATACAAAGTGCCGTGGAAAAAACCGGCTTAAACTTTTGTGGAAGTCCCTAGGCGTTATATTATGAGACTTGGCAAAAAATTAGATCCAAAAATCTATGCTACGTAAATCAACAAAAACTGCACGTTAGGTCGTTAGCCTTAAGGGTGAACGTGTGCTGAACAGACTTGTAGAACTTCCCAAACAGAGTAACTAGCCGTCATATCTAACAAGGGTACTCTAAGGCTGTACATAGTAAAGTTTTTAGACCATTTGGCTAATTTATGAAAAAAGGGTTCAAAATAGGCCAAAGCCGAAATGCATAACCCACGGGGTAAATGATAGGACGTTAGCTCTCATATCTGGCACTCGTTAAGTAAAAGATATAATAATAAGTGAATTATGACCAGTGAGGGAAAATTAAAAACAATGTAATATAATATGACTAGTGGCGGAAAAGTGTAAATAATTTTATATTAAATTAATTATGATAATTAAGTTATAAGAAACATAAGTGTGTAGCTTGGTCGTGAGCCGGACCCCCAAAATAGTTCTTATTTATTTTCCAACCTCGTTCTTTTTCTTTTCCTTTTGGTTTTCTTTTGTAGCTTGGGGCACTGGATTAGTGGACTTTTCCTGTGATCTTTGATAACCTTAACTTGAGGTCATCTTTCTGGCATGTTATGCTTCTGTTTGGCAAGAAACATGTGGATGAGTGGACTATGGTTTCCTAGATATATGGCCTTAGCTTGGAGCCATGTATTTCGGGGTTTCTCTTAGCCCACCTCTGTATATATTACATGTGGAACTCTAGAATATTGGTTTTGTTGCCTGGAAGTAACAAGTTGATTATATATGCCTCTGGTGTTGCAGATGAGATATCAAACAGAACGCTGGAGAACTCTCAATGCCATTTTACTGACCGAAGTGAAAAGCTGGTTTATAAGTACAGTCTTTTTGAGAAGTTCAGCCTCTCAGGTCTCTGCTACTTAGGTCTTGGGCCTTCGGAGGATATGGATTTGCCTGGACTTTGGACGCAATGTCAGCCTTTCGTTGTATGTCTCTCTCAGCCTGAACGCACTCCGTCTGATCTGATATCTTGACGCACTCCCTTTAACATGAGTAGTATTTGCTGAATCTATTGGTGTTTTCATTTGGATAATAGTAACTTAGATGCAGTCAAAACACATCATGTTTCCTGCTCTTATCTTGAATTTATGCCCTATGAGTAGCATTGTACTTTAGTTTCTGAAGTTGAAATGATTGGTCTGCTTTAACACCACCTTGGAGGGGAGCATTGTTCTGGATAATATGTCATATCAAGGCTGAAAATCGAAACTTAAATCCGAGATGTTACCTGGGAGTCTGGGACTAGTTAAGAATCTTAGCTTAGTATAGCCAGGAACTGGAGACATGCTAGAATTTGGGTCATTGGTTTCCTTGTAATTGCTGTAACCATCCGACCGCAGAAAATTAGTTGGCTGGAGGGGTTGGTAGGCTGCAAAATAAGTACGGAGTATGTGATTGGTTACTTGCAACTTATTACCTTAGGAACAGTTTGGAATGCAAAAAACAGACGTGAAATGTTTGCGATAACATGCATCCTATTACAATTTACAAACAGTTTTTGCATTGATGACAGTCCAAGAGTTCAATTATGTATGTAAGCTAAATGGTGTACTTGAATAGACTTGATGCAGGTGAAATCTTATCTCATGCCCAGATTTATGTGGTTTAGCCATAAAATCTCACACTTTGGCATTTTATTATATTGCACACTTACAAACTATGATTCATCAGAGTAGTGATTGTCAGAAAATTGTAATTCTTGCAGGAACTTATAGGGCCCTACTGGTCTCTGCGAGCTGCTCTAGGGCCTCTCCTGGAAACACTTATACAACTAGATCGATTACTGTTTCTCCAGGAGCAAGAAACCGCACTGGAATTACTTATGGTGCCCATTTTCGATCCAGTTTTGTCCCCAAGGAATCTGGCAATCATTGCTCAAAAGAGCTCATCCTAGCAAATAAAAGTGATTGTAAGCCCCTGCTGCTACCTAGTTGAATTTTTCCAACTCTACTAATAATTGTTAATGTACCAACTCTTAGTCGGCTTTTTTTTTCTCTTTTGTCTGTCCTCGTATGATCCTTTGTGTATACATTTGACCGAACACAAGAGTATGGATACACGTTTCTGCCCATCCCTTACACCTTCTGTTCACCTGGGATATGTTCGTCACCCGTGGTGAATGATCATATTCTCTTTACATGGCAGGGCCGGGCAGTTCTTGTAGGAACTTGGTGTGTTGACTGGCTTGAATCATGATCAACTAAATAAATGGGTATTCCTTCTGTTCCTTTAATTTCAAGTTTCTGTCTCTGCTTCAGTTATATTATATGAGTCAAATTTTTGAAATCTATATTATGTCCTCCTATCTGATACCTTTTTCTTATCCTTGTTTTTGGTGCTGAATATGTGGCTAAAGTAGGAACTAGAAATATAGTGCTCAGTACAGTTTACAATTGTTATAGGAGAACTGAAAGGAGATAGATAGATTTAGGGCTACGAGATGACTTACATACCTTACATAAGTTTTAATATCTATGGAAATAAAGATCGGTGGCATTATTCATGAAACTTGAGATTAGAAGATAGGCTTATCGAACCTCATTGTGGTTTATATCATCCCATTAAGGTGTGTGCTGTGTAATGATAAGTCGAATAGAGTTAGAGCCCCCCCCCCCCTGTTTTGGTAAGTTTTAGTTCATACAACCGCTCTTGCCATTGAGTTGAATGGTAGCTACAAGAACAGCCTTAATTCTAGCACTCTTAGGAGGCGGAAACTGATAATCAGCTTCAGCTCGGAACTCTTCCAGGCCAGCTACTGAATTCGAGTTACCTCTAAGTTCTTCCATAGCCGAGGGTCAATCTGTTTAGCTTAACTGTGTCACGTGGAACCTGCATTAAGACCGTACAGAATCACTCCCAGTCTGTAGTTTCCATAACCATTTCATAATATTACATAGCTCTGTTTCAGACTTGCAGCTTGGGATGTCGCTGAAGCTAGCTTTACCTTCTCTGTACCGGTGGCTAAACTGCTATAACCAAAATCAAATTGCACCGAATTGAATTGAATTGAACTCGGACCGAAGTAATTGCTGTTTTAGATGATGATGATCTCCATTTCGGCCTTGAAGCATATTTCTGCTACTTCTGCTTGGGTTGAGGCACACAGCTGTGTAGTTGGTCTCCGTACTTTTCTTGTTTGAAAGATTTTCCTGTTGATGGCTGCTTACTTACAATTCCCTTGCCTAAACTTTTGACCCATTGCCATAAAATTCCCACAAAAATCCGTTTTTAGAAATTCTTAGTGTTTGACGCGTTATTTATTTATTTATTTATTTTTTGTTTCGACCTCTCGTTATTCCGTGGGAGCCTTTGAGCCATTGGGGTAATGTTATCATAGCGGAAACATTTAAGACACTAGAGCAATGATGTTGCTATCTTTGTTGTTTTTGTTTTATACTCCTACATTAGTTTACTTGATTAATATCTGGTGGAAGATCTGATGACGTCTTGAAGTTATTTGATCCAAGCTTAAGTATTCATTGTCATTTGTAAATTGTTGTATTTTATTCGTATATCATACTAAAAATAATAGATCCGTGACACGTAATGTGTATCCTTTTTTTTTTTAAAAAAATAGGGATGATGTGTTAAAAAATACAAAAAGTAGTAGATTATGTAATGTAGAAGAAGGTTAAGCATGAAGAAATTTGAGGAACGCAAAAATCAGCTTACAATTTAGAGGGAGATTATTGACACTATGCAAGAGTTCTGCGACACTTAACTTTAATTATCCTAAAAGAAAGGAGTTAGTGAGATTGTGGAGAACTTAGATAGAATGCCACAAGTCTATCTCACAATACTATCATTCTCGCTTCCAAATACCTTATACCGAAAAGCCGTAAAGAAGAAAGGAGATAAAGACTAATGAAGAGATGTGAATGGGGAAAGAGAGAATACAAATGAACTTGTTCAACGGATTTTGGCGTTCCACATAATATATTATGGGTAGTATAACTAATTACTTTAGGAAACCATTAAGAAAAATGTTCTTAAAATTGACACTTTAAAACGAGTGGAACGTCATGAAATTCTTAAGGTCTCCAATCAATCTTTAGTAGCTAGTTACTAAATCCAAATTTTAGGACTTTATTATCACCTAATGTTTGCAGCGCTAAGAATTAGATTGAGCTTCTCCTACAAGTACACAACCACCACTACAAGTTAACTCATCATTCAAGGTAGTCGTCATTTACTCATTTGGGTTGCTAATTAGGAGTACTATACATGGAAGCATAAAATTAAAATTCATTAATTATGTTTCGAAAACCGAGTTTTACACTACATTGGCTAGATATGTTGCTTAAATTGTCATTTATCTTAATTATCTAAACAAGTATTTAGCTCTAGCTTGAATCATTCTCATGTGAACTATGTTCTGTTCCAAGTCGAGAAATCGAAGATGTAGACTTTCTACTTTTACTACCTTGGATAATTTTTTTGGCTTATCTTTAATGACTTCATTGTCAAAATCAAAACAATTTCTTTAGCAATATGCGCATAGTAAATTCTCAAGGGTGGTAAAAGTGTCAATTGTCTTCATTATCACGACTTAGCTACTCTTATTATATGTCTAATGATGTTACTATTTCTGTATTATATGACTCTTTGGCATATGATGTTACTATTTCTGTTTATCGGAGGCCCTAGGGACATTTTCAGCCTACTCAATTGTCCTATTCAAACTATTTGTGCCCAACTTGAATATATAAAACAAGTTAAAATATCTTTAATTGCTATAACATAGCACATAGTATAACCTCTTCCCGTTCTGTTTAATATCATGTAAGAATGCCAAAGTAGTCACTTCTTTAGGTCTCAAAATAACGCATTTGGAGAGTTAAAGACTAAGTGTATAGTATGTATTACCCTTCCATAAGGTCGATCATGAGCACCTAGAACGATCCGATTGGTGATGAACTGATCTAAATACCCGATGGTGTTGAGTAATACGCTAGGAATTGAGCAAACTTAAAAATTGAGAATGAGAGAGAGTTATACACTTTTATAATCATATCCACATCGGATGGTGCAAACCAAAATAAAGATAAGATATGCTATATGACACTTCAATTCATTGACTTTTTGTGTTGTTTGATATTATTGTTGTCTTAGTTCTGGTTGACTTTCAATTCTAACAACTTTATGAGATGGGCTAGCCGGCCTATATTCCGCCTTAGATCAATACAATCATAAAATTAGTTATGAGCTACCAAGCCTACCATTAGGGTCCTGGTGTGTACGAGTGGCAGTAAACAGTGCCAACTCTTAATTAGGATGACTAATAATAATCCAACCTCAATTAAACAAGGAAATAAAAAAGGTTAGGGAGGATATAAAGAAAAAAATGTGAACCCAACTCCCCTACTTCCTAACTCAGGTCGTCAGCAGGTTGGCAGTGATTGGCAACCATATGTCATGAGCTACAAATTCTTAATGATCCCCTATTAACACGGAATTACTAGTTGACTTAACCCCACCCCTTCTCTCCTAATTATACTTCTTTATTTAATACCATCATACATATCCACAATAATATGCCTCGGGATCTCATCACCCCCTTAATTTAATCTTCTCTCATTTAATTCTCTCTCCTAATAACCATTTTTCAAGGAAGAAAAACATACTAACACACAACATCAGAAAGAAGAGTGCAGAAGAAGGAAGCATGAGTAGTCTAAGCATGGTGGAGGCTAAGCTTCCACCAGGGTTTAGATTTCACCCTAGAGATGATGAGCTTGTTTGTGATTATTTGCTCAACAAATGGAATGGTTGTGAGTCTCCTCTTCTTACTGATGTTGACCTCAACAAGTGTGAGCCTTGGGATATTCCTGGTGAGTCCCATTCTATCTCTTCCTCATCTCTTTGCAGGCTAAATTATGTTACTCGGACTCGGCTATAAGTATCTGAAGCAGGTCCGTGCGTGGTTTATGAAAACCCTCATATTTTTGGCCTAGAATGAGGGTTGTGATCGTGAAGTGTCCAACACGGTTACGCAAGTAATATGAAGAGTTCGAGTAACATAGTTTACATAAAAACATGCATACTTGTGGTATTAGCCTTTCTCTTCTAAGCTTATTGTGCAAGGAATCATACTAGAATTACATATGTGAACAAACTTGTCATTTTCAGACTTGAGGGTGTTTGACATATTATGATTTGGTGCATGAATCTATTTTACGAACGTTTTCATTCAAGGGAAGAGGATTGGGGTGTACTATATAAGTTTAATTTTGAGCTAGTCGTGATGATATACAGTTTTACAAGACTAAACCAGTAATTCTATGAAATTACTATTATGTGCATAAGTGCATTTACAAGAGTAAACCAATCTAAATCTTAAAGGGTACTAATAACATTTGTTTAAAGTTGTAAGAGTATACTTTGAAAGTCTCAATGGATATAAGTTTTTTTTTTCTTTTTTATTTTTTCAATTTATGAGGTTTGTGTTTGAACCTCGTTTATTTGAATTGTTTCATTTCCTTGTATTTCTTCGCCAATTAGAATTCACAATTTCAATGATGTCTTCCATATCAAATTATGCACTAGAAAACATATATGAAACTGTACAAATTTGGTGGATATTTGTTAGAGAGGTAAAAAAAAGTCGAAATTTAATTTAGACCATATGCTGCTCATTTATGATGATGCAAGCCCATCTTGCATAATTTCATTCTTTTAATTGTACTATCATAAACTTTGAAGACTTTGACTTCCACCAAGTAAGACATTCATGTAAAATCAATATTACAAACCAAACACATATTTTCTTAAATTTCATGTTAAACTTTTTTTTTTTGTTTTCTTTGTTTAAGGGGGTTATTTTATATTTACGTTCCATTGTAGATGTGTTACAAGTTGTCCTCGCTAGTTCAAATGTATTAGAGCTGTATATATAGTTTCACTAGAGTATAGTAAGTTGAAAAATGTGTGTTGAAAATTTGAAATCATGAATGTTAGGGCCTGTTTGGTATCGTTTCCGTTTTCTGTTTTCTGTTTTTTTTTTTTTAAACCAAAGTCCCGTTTTTGAAAACCAGAAAAAGTGGTTTTCAGTTTTCAGTTATCAGTTTTCATTTTTAGATACAATTAAAATTGAACTTTGCAACTTATTTAACTAAATTTTTTACACAAAAAAAAAAAAACCAAAAACTGAAAACGCAGTGATACCGAACGGGCCCTTAGGTATTGATTTTAGCTAGTTTCGAACTAGAACATTCATCATTCACCTTCATTTTGCAAGATAATGACACACCATTAGAAATTTAGAACTGACTAGCAAACTACTATAAGTCATGATCAACATGAAAAATACGGAGTATAAGATATAATTCGAAATACGTCCGAAGTCATGACATCCACAAATCATCCTTAGGCAAGTGTAAAATCCTCAAAGCTTAATTAATGTCTAGATCATGAATTAATTCCTTTTGTCCTTGATGAGAAAACTTGTAGTAGCATAGCACCAAATGAAAAGAAAAGTGAAGCAGTAGTATATATATGGCAGAACTATCAACTGATGTCATGCATGGTGAAATAACTGAGGTCTTAAGATTAAGCAGCTGGAATTGGCTGTTTCTGTTGGATTCATTGATCAGCGTATTAGTTAGTTCAATTGATTAGCTCATCCTTTGCAGATAGAGCCAATAAATACTTATTGTCACTCACCAATTTGTTTTGCTAATTTTATCCCAACATTTCCTCCAGAATTATTTTGTTTGCTATATGTTATGATACAAATATATGCTGATATGTTGATATGATATCTCACCAACATGATAAAAGGATGGTCCAATATGATACTATAGCCTATAGGAGTCACCATCACTGCTCATATCTGCTCCTCCTAAATGGCAGGTGTATGATGAGTTTGATTTAATTATTTTGTCATTGGCACCTTATTACAATTTGTTTTGTTGTAGATTATGTTCCCATCAAAAAGAAAAAAGAAAACACACAATAGTGGGTCAATGTTTTTTAACTTATGCCGTTTGTTTCAATTAAATCGAGTTCTGCCAATGTCGAAAGGCCTTGCTGAATATCGGTAATAAAAAATCTCTACTAACCAACTAATGGATAATATGTATCCTCCGATCCTTTGCCCTAAAAGGTTAAGCTTATGTTGTTGTTTAACTGTCTAGTAGCGTATAAATGACGTCCTTTTATACTACTCTACTGTCTACAATTTACATTGCTTGAGTGTGATTCAATGTTTTATCTAATTAATGATGAAGTTCCTCTCAAATTTGAGACAGAAACAGCTAGCATAGGAGGAAAAGAGTGGTACTTTTACAGCCAACGTGACAGGAAATATGCGACAGGGCTAAGAACAAACCGAGCGACAGTGTCGGGTTATTGGAAAGCCACCGGAAAAGACAGACCGGTGGTCCGGAGAGGCAGCCTGGTAGGGATGAGGAAGACATTGGTTTTCTACCAAGGAAGAGCTCCAAAGGGCACCAAAAGTAATTGGGTCATGCATGAGTTTAGGGTTGAAGGACCCTTTGGCCCTCCTAAACTTACTTCCCCCTCCAAGGTTAGTTTACATGCACTAAACTCTTTCAATAATGATTGCCTTCCTCTTGCATGCATACATAAGTACCTACATTTATGTGTACATATACATATGATCCACGAAGTAGAAGTCACTCTATAATTAGACGATCTGCTTAATTAAGGGGCGGCATACCACGACCTATGGCACGCTCATGAGTCATGTGTGTGAATAGAATTAGTAAGTCGATTGCAAATGTCGTGCTGCGCTCGACAATTGAATTCATCTTTACTCTACTTTAGTCATTGGTTTATATATAAGTTTTATCGTTATGATATGCATCATACTATAAGTTTGTGCGTTAATGGTTCGTATATGCAACGACTTTGTATATGCATGGTATGCAAGCTAAGGGAGGCATGAAAAATATTTCTGCATGTTATAATCATACATACGGATTGGAATGAAGGTCTATAATTAGATTAATGACACTATTGTTGTCTCAAATTTGGGTGTTATCGATCGTGTCTCTTTAATTTGCAAGGCGTAAGTCTGCAGGGTTCTTATATAGCACATCGTTAGCTAGCTGCTTCCATGTCACCCAACATGCGTGTACGCTTAGCTAGTTGAAATTATCTGTACGTAAGTATATATAGCTGAAGTTGAAATAAAATTGATATGAGAAAGCAACAGTAGTAATAACTGTAACATCAAGAAGTCATTTGTGAATAGAAATTTGATTAGCAACATCCTTTTCTTATTAGCCTGGATTGTTTGATCTGATCTTATTCAACCCTTATAATCTCTAGGTCATATATATATATTGTATTAATAGTGAATATCCACGATGATTAACCTATTAGTTAGATGTTCATCTTAAGATTTGAACGTCAGCTGTTAGGTCCTCGTGTTATTAAGATCGATACACTTGCTCTCGGTAGAACGGTCTGTATATTATTTCACTACTGTATGTGGTTTACTTTGACCTTAGACATAGTATAGAACTACCATTTAAACCTAAACTCATTTTTAGAACCAAAATAATACTCCATTATTAGTCAATTGTTCAAAAGATTTCACATCTTTTTTCTAAAATTAAAACTATAAGGAGGTCCTACTGTGATTGATACAGTTGAATTATTCTTGCAGTTAAATTTGGTAGCTAATATAGCTGCTTATATAATACTCCCTAGTTCTAGATTTCTAGTACATACGCATATTTTTAACCTTTAAATTATCATCCAGTAGCTCCAAATGATATTAAAAGGTTTTGACTTTGATCTGAAGTTTTGCATCAAAGTCATCAATGGTAGTTAAATCTTATTCAAATTATCATTAGCCGACAAGTAGTTAGCTTCTGCTGCTATCCAGCTCGTTGCACCAGGTTGGGAGAATTAAGTGTATAGTTGTTTATCATGACATCACATATACTTAGCAGACCATTTTTTTTTTTTGAGATCACATCACATATACTTAGCAGACTTGGTACTAGGGATAGTGATCTTTTGTATCTTCTTCGTCAAGTTTTACGATCTTGTATGTTGGCGTATACCCACCTACGCTTATTTAATAGAAGCTTTCAGACTATGGATATAACGCGATTT
This sequence comes from Spergularia azorica, assembly GCA_038382645.1. NCBI lineage: Eukaryota > Viridiplantae > Streptophyta > Magnoliopsida > Caryophyllales > Caryophyllaceae > Spergularia > Spergularia azorica. Next base: position 48,027 of record JBBYHQ010305088.1, on the reverse strand, counting down.
TGTAAAATTGGTTATTGGTGACAAGTTTAGATCTACTAGTGATCCGTTTGTTGACTCGTTTTATTTATTGATACCAGTGACGAATCTAGCCCCAAAAACTTGGGGTAGTCTTCTTAGTACAAATTAATTTTTTTAAATTTTTTCCCTATTTTTCTGGAATTTTTTAGGCAATATTTTAACGTTTTCGGGGAATTTGGAGTAGCCGGTGCACCCCAGGCTACCCCTAGATTCGCCCATGATTGATACTACTGTATTATGTAGTTGCCTTTTTATTTTTTTGGTAATGCTAACTAAAAGAACTTGTCATTTGTACAAAAAACAGGAAGACTGGGTGCTTTGCAGAGTGTTCTTCAAGAACAAAGATGACCCTACAAAATCCGGTACCGAAAACGATAGCAACAACTCCATTGATGAACCAACAAGCTCATCATCTCTACCTCCATTGATGGATTCTTATATTAATTTCGATCAAACTCAACCAAATTCTGATGCATACCAGCAAGTGCCCTGCTTCTCCATTTTCTCAGCCAACCAAAATGCTGCTACTACAAACAATAATAATATATCACTACCCCAGAATTACAACCATATAGACCCAAACAACACTACCAAGAATGAAAATCAAAGCAGCCCTACAAATTTGGGTACACTGCCCTCATCTATGATCCCACAAAATCATGGGCTAGCCACTAGTAACCTAATAAACCCTTTATCATGTGACAAAAAGGTCCTAGAAGCTGTCCTAACCCACCTTACAAAAATGGGAACCTCCCCTACCTTAAATGGGTCTCCTAGTTTAGGGGAGGCACACAGCTCTGAAAGTTATTTGTCTCAAGTTGGTTTGCAGCAACCTACCATGTGGAACCATTATTAAGAAATTTAATAATGCCTCCTATGTTTTTTTTTTTTTAATTATTCTAATTAGGTTTGGTCTGTTTATGTCACAATTTTAATTTATATTTTGTATGAGTTGCAATGATTGATGTATACATAATAGTATTACTCCTAGTATATGCTCTTTTATAGATATATATATATAGACTATAGAGTACTTGCAATTTGTAGCACCATTGTAAAAAAAATGACTTCTTCCACAATATGTGTAGGGATATATGTAAGTTACGTTTCCCACTTAAGAGTGGCCTTGTCATGTAATGCAAGTATAGAGTTTGCTTGAATGTCAATTGTTTTGGGTGTGATTGCGCAAATGTTCAATGCTTATATTTGTTGTCATGTACGGTCTCTTATATATGAGCATGTATGAGAATCGAGATGTCAACAAACAACAACCTATCACAATGCAATTATTGTACTCAAACTCAATCCCCCAAAATATCCAATAACTAAACTTTCTATATCCAACGCCAACTTTGATTCGCAAAGGTGGTATGAAGTAAGTGCGAGTTTATACTCTATTGGTAAAAAAAACTATATTTCTCAATGTTTTTCCCATTTTAGTTCGCAAATAGAACGAAATATTTTCAGTTCTGGATATAAAACTGTAGAAGACTTCAATAAAATACACAAACACGTACATAAATATTAAGATGAACAAGAATAAAAAAAAAACCTAGCTACATGAACTTTTTAGATGACAAAAGGTCAAAAACTTGTGTTTTTGTTTTTCCAGTCCATTTGGCGATTTAGGCCTTACGCATTGGGCCTTAGCCTGCCGGCCCAGTCAATTAAAAAAAAAAAAGATGATTTAATCACAGTTTAGGTTAATTAACACACAAAATAACGCATGCAGAGAAAAGAAGAGCAACAAAAAAAAAAAAATCAGTGGAGGCTATGGAGTTTATGATGGAGGAGGAGGAGAGTTTGGAAGGCGTGAAGTTGACGCCGGAAGGCGGTCGGAAACTTAAAGAAGCCATATCCGATTTGTTCAGTCGATGGGAGGTCTTAAAATTGGCAGTGGATGATGAATTTGCAGGGCGTCACTCTCGTACCATTGCCCACAACTTCGCTTCTAGGGTCCTTCACTTCTTCACAGGTTCGAAGCGTAACAAAGAAGTTTATAATTTAGCAGGTTTTCTTTATGATGGTTTGTATGAATTTCATATATCCTTTCACGATGATAGTGTCCTGGAGGTAAACTATCATATAATAAATGGTTTTTACAATCACGAATGTGACAATTTACGTCCTACACTTTATGTAATTTTGTGCAATTTAATAACGTAACTTTCTTTTGAACGTGGCATTCTACGCACTACACTTTATGTAATTTGTGCAATCGAGTCTTCGTGCGTAAATTGATTTGATTATTATTGACATTTTATAGGTTGCGGATGTGTTGGTGGACATGTATCAAGCGTGCCTACGAGGTGACTACAAGCTCCTGGAAATGTGTGCCTCACGCCCTCACATTATAACACAGGCTCCCAATGATGCCAACGCTCAATGATCATCGTCGATGATGATGAATTGTTGTTTAATTTCGATCGCAATTAAACTTATACTCCATCGAGTATGCATTTTATTGTGTGCAATCCAAACATTTTTTTATATAGATATACTGAATCTCAACGAGTCAACGTTAATAATTCATGTAAACATAGGCGATACTAGAATAGTAATAGAGTAATAGGATGTGGTTTTTTGTCTCAGTATGTAGCGAGAGCCAGCCAGCCGACCTCTGCCAAGTTCATGAAAAATCAGCGTATGTCGATGCTAAACAATTCGATCATATTAAACATGTCTGTAGTGATTAATACAGCTGTCTGATTCTACCTTTTTAGCTCAGATATCATTCATTAAATAACATCAATGATATGCTGGGTTTCCAATTAGACAAATGTGCACAGTAATATCACACATTTAAGTAATACTGTAATACTATTCTCATGTTGGCTGGCAAAGCAACGTTGATTAGGCACACCCCAATCCATAGGCCATAACACGGACACAGACACAGATATGATTCGAACATAACTATCAAAAGTTTAGAGATCAACCCCTTCAAAAAAAAAGTTTAGAGATCTAGCATTGTACGCCGCTCTCACGTGAATGAGAGAGAAGTCAAATGTACGGAACCTAATACGTGTGAAAGATCTTTCAGGCCGTCAATACGTGACGGATTTTATAAGTACATTTGACGAAATGGGAACATTTGTAGCTTCGCATAACGCAGGAGTCGGGAGAAACAGCAGTGCGGTGAGCTGGTAACACCCCAGCACTGCAGGCCTCAAAGGTTTACTTTAAGCTACACACAGGAAACCTAAACTATTGCTTTCATACATGCATGACTTCAAAGATCAGCATGGTTAATGTCGTCGCTTGAACAACGATGCAACATCAAGCAACCAGTGAGAATGTGTGCCAGAAAAAAGGTGTGAACATCAAGCAACCATTAAGGAGTGCCAGAAAAGGATGTAATTTTATCCGTCGAAACCTTTTAAGTAACAACCAAGTCTTCTTTGCGTCACTTCAAAGGAAAACACATCAGAATTACACCACAATCATTTCAGAACATGGCTGCTAAACAGCAATAAACTGAACACATACTAGCCTGGAATGTAAACCCAACGAGAGACGGAACAACCACTTGCGTGGATGTGCCAACCCGTGTGACAGGACTTATTCATTCTTCCGATGACTAAGTTCCGATAAGCCTAACCTAACCGGCTAACCCACATGGCCACATCATATATACCCGATAAACTGACATCAGTAATTGGTATCTACATGCAAGTATATCTGTTTCAAAACATAAATGCTAGAAACCAGAGTCAGGGATACACAATTTGACTCAACTGCAAAGAGCAGATGATTAAGATGGTGGTCCAGCTCCATGGCAAAAACAAGATCTAAAAGAAAAAAAACATCCTTTTCTTATTATAACTGTCAAAGCTTTGTCCCCAACCTTCTAGCATGACAAGTGTGTGGGCGGCACTGCTGATCAAATATCTAGAATCTAGTGGTTTCCTAGCTACAGCAACATTCAATTACACGAGTTTCAGATCGAAGATAGCAAGGAACTGACCTACGACCGGAATACCAAAAAGATTTAAAGCTACTTGAGGGATAACAAGAGAAAGAAGCATCAACGGGTTCATTTTGATGCATGACAAAATCGCGAATTTCAATCTGAAATCCGTTCACTAAATCAAGAGCCATGAAAGCCTAGGGTTTAAGGGAAAAGAAAAGAAAAAGGAAAACAACATGATTCTGGCATATGTTAATACGAATGTAAGCTCAGGATAGCAAATACCAGTTTTTCTAGTTTAAGAACGATGGAAGTCATGGAACAACGCCTCAGTGAAGATCCAGATGAATCACAATGTCAAATTTTTAAGATCATGAAATATGAGACGGACATTCAAGGTGATCAATACCAGTTCACACACGAATTCAGCAGTAAATACTAAATCAGCTTTGAGACCAAAATATAGAGATAGCAAAAAATGAGAAAGAATCTTATTCGTTGTCCGCCAAACACCAGAAGTAGTCACACACAGAAACTACCTAAAATGCACACCAGAATGAATGAAGAGAACTTTGGGGAAGCCTAGCAATGATAAACATATTACTATCTACACCATTAATTTTCTGTATAGCTCACACCGGTAGCAGAGAACTGTTCAGCAATTAATAACAGATCTTTCAAAGAGAAAAGCAGGAGGCACCAACCAAAAAAAAGGTATGGATTAAGAAGAATATGAAAGGATGAACTTTGAACATGATTATGAATTGCAGGAGGGAAGAGGTTGTACAATTGCAGAAGGATGAATCACGGTGCATATTCTGTCTCAAGAGTTGGTTGAGTCCGAGTCACCATAGCTGCAGGAGCTTTTGCACTCCCTACAGAGGTCATTCTCAGAGCCTCCCCAACCTCTGAAGCCTTCTCCATATGTTCCATTTTCCTTCGTTGCTGGTATTTTCTCGAACATGCTAATAACATTCCCAACAGAACCAACAGCAGGACTCCACCTACCACTGACCCGACAATAATCCACACTCTTTTCATATTCTTCTTCTTTTTCTTATGAGTTACCGGCGATGGACCAGGAGCCTCTGGTGCTGGAGACGGAGCTGTTTCCTCAACCACCAAGGCAAAATGCCCCTGCTGAGTAATTGAACATGAATTCTTCGACACCACACCGCTGAAATTGACCATCCCTTGCACACTAAACCAAACACACTTCGGCTTTTTCCCATCTGGCACAGGCTTCACACCTGAGAAACGAATCGTTATTGGACTCTCAGACGCTGTTATATCCAATTGAGGCAGATTCTTAGCAGATAAATTCCTAGCATCATATGCCAGCAACCCAAGCACAGGAGCTAAATAAATGTAACCAGGCAACGGATAATACACACTCGACCTGCTCCCCAGATTTTGATAAACCAGAACAAGCCTCTCCACATACGGCTGCACCATTACACCTGTAGGAATCTCAAACTCTTTGTACGGATGAACCCCTCTCTTGAACAAACTACCACTCCTCAACCTAATACCCGAAACCTTAACCCCTGTCAAATTCGAAGGAACTGTTCCATCAAACACAACACCAGTCCTCGGACGACCAAATGCCCTATACGCATAATCTTGCAAAAGAGCATCCAACGCAGGAGCATCAGCAGAACCCGATTCTTCCCCGAAACAAGACAACCATGATGACACTACTAACAACAAAAGCACCAAGAGACTTCGAAAATGAAGCCTCATTGATGCCACCCCCAAACAAATTACCAAACCTCAGCACAAATTTGTCACCTCCACCAAACCCCCTTCCTCTCAAATAATTGTTTCTCAAGATCTGCAAATAATTCAACCCATCAAAACTAAGTCAACATCATAAGACTAAATTTTTCCACCTGGGAATTTCTCCCAATCTAAACCTAATACTAAAAAAATCACTCTTTGTTGAACTTGTCAATAATTATTCCAACAGGGTCACTCATCATTTTCTATATCATGATTTTTTCTTCTTTTTTCTTTATCATATAAATAAAAATAATTCCAACAAACGGGCATTTTGCTTATAAAAGTGAATAAAGCTCAAAACTTTGCATTCCTCCACATCAAATTCCACTTTTTTTTTGGTACTAATCATTCAATAAAATAAAAATAACCCAATTAAAGTTCGACGAATCTCTGTATAACCTATGCTTACAATTGAAAACCCATCATAAAAACATCAACTTTATTATATAAACATATACTCCGTACTTTACAAGATAAAAACATGTAAAAATCCAAGTAATTTACAATGTAGATGAAATAAAATTAAAATGTAGTTAATAAAACTGAATGAATTTACCTCAAGTTTATGAAATAGACCGAATCCCAATGCATTTGGGGATTTTTAATGGAGTAAATTTCCAATGGAAAATGCAGGTAACTCCATAGTATTCCACCCAAATCTCAAACCCACCATTTTATTTTTTTCCTCTCTATATTTTCTATATATATGGCAAAAAGGGTATTTTTTTTAAGGAAATAAAAACCCTAATTTTTTAGAGAGGAGCAAAAATGGAAACTTTGGACTCTCACTGGATATCAGGAAGAAATTATGGTAAAAAATCACGGCGGCGCAATTAAAATTAAAACCGAAATGACCAAAAACAAATAGTAAGGTTATGTAAATACTAAATAGTAAATACCCTTTTTAATTAATATATAGACGAGCAGCTAATAACACTAGTAGAAGCAACAAGAGTAGTACATTGTTGTTGGGTGGTTGTGGTGGTGATTTGGGGGAAGAAGAGAAGGAAGTGTGATGAAGAAGCTGATGAATGGAGAAATAGCACTTTGTTTGGTTGTTTGTTTTTACATAAGAAAATCCAGCTAAGAGACCCACACCCACACAACTACACTTACACACTCACATTCATTCACACTAACACTCACATACCCATAAACATAGAGAGAGAATAATTTAGAAAGAAAATGGACAAAATATGTGAAAAAGGAGAAGAAGAAAAAAAAATTAAGGGAAAGTTTGGTTGCTTGCTGTTAATTGTTGTTGGGTTCACAAGACCACCCCACCACCACCCAAACAGTGCCTTAGTGACTGTAATTTATGGTGATCTTTTTTCTTTTTCTTATTTTTTAGGAGTATTTTTGGTTTTAATTACTCTGTTTTGTTTGTGGGAATTATTTAGGAAAGGGGGAAAAGGAAAAAGAAAAGGGGATTTACAGGTGTGTTAGTCACACTGAGAAGGAGTTTTAAGGGGTCCCCATCAGAATTGGTGAGTTGTGAACTTAAGGTGTTTGACTGTTTTGCCCATGGGTTTTGATATGGATTAACTAAGGGTGCCCCTTAGGGCCTTACCTATATTCTTGTCTTTTTGCCTCAAGTTAGAAGACATACTCAAAGATGAGATTTGGGCTTAAACTAAGATTCTTGAGTTTGGTGTGGAATGGTTGACAGAGTCCATGGAGTAATAGGCAAGGCAAATTTTATGAGATAGTTGTTCATGGTCGATGGAGGTAGCCATGCAGTTTCTACCTTATGAATCGTTAACGTTTTTTGACACCGAGGACAATATTGAATATATTAAGGCAAAAAAAAAGAGGAAGCGAAGTCGGGGCAATAGATTGTGTGTACTTGACGGTTTAGATTTATAACCCAGTTAAAATGAGTGAGACTTGCATCGACGTGATATCGAAATACCAGTAGTTGAGAATATAACATATACATGGATAAACAAGGGCTTATAGCGTGCTAACTATTTCAGCAACACCAATAAAAGAACGATTGTTGTCTGCCACTTGTTTAGCTTTAATTGGAGGAAACAAGTTTGACTTTAGCAAATCTTTCATGATATATCAATGGAAGATTTGTCTTGTTTAACGCAAGACACGTGTGCTAAAAGTGGTGTTGATGTCAATGGTGCCACGGTGGTAAGTGGCCCCTATGGTGAATTGCGGCATAATAGACTCAAAACTTTAGTCATAAGAGCCCAAATTCGAAAATGTGAGTACTAAATAAGAAGAATTTGTTTGCCAATCGAAAGACTATCAAATTGTTAAGATGTTATATTGTCATTGAAAAATTACGTTCACCAAGAGATTCCTAGTTTGTTGTAGTTGTTGATTTTGATGTTCGTGGCGTGTTAGCCTGTTAGGTAAAGCCACATTATGATATACTCCATTTGACTATATCATTGATTGCTTGTGTGAGCTTATAATTTACGATCTTGCATATAATTCAAAGATTTGGTGCCAGATACTCTTAATGGTTTCACATTTCTTGATCAAAGGCCTTCAAGAAGAAAAATGATGTGCCTTAATTGTGACAACGATGGTGAATATGTCGACATTGATCTTTCAGTACCCTTTTAGTAACATATTCATGAGATAATTCAATTCACAACGCACATTTTTTGTATATTCAATGATATATGAATGTGTATATGTCTTAGAAACTAGGGTTTAACATAGTAAGAGACTAAAAGCTCTATTAGTTCCTCATCATTCATGTATTGTAAATTTGATTCACTATCTTATGTTCGATAGAGGTAGCCATGCATATCCTCCCTTCGTTAGTGTTTCTTTGACACCCTAAGCAAATCGATGAAATAGAGGCAAAGAAGGAAAGAAAACCAAGTAGGGGAGTTGATTTAGTGTAGTGTACTTGATGGCTTAGACCGATGACCCAATAGAAATGATCTGAGTGAAGCTTCCATTGACATCACACCAAAATACTAGTCGTTAAAAATGCGACATATATATGGATAGACATAAACTAAGTTTAATTACTAGCCGCAACTTACATTTTTGTTGCATATTTAATGATATTTGAGTATGTACACGTCTTACAAACTAAGTTTAACATAAAAGAGCACTATCTATCCATCACCAAATATGCATTGCAAGTTTTGAATCACTTATTATTGCTAGATTTTCTACGCTTGATGTTGCCGAGTACAATGCGTACCTCTCCATAACAACTACTTCGACATTAAACTCACAACTGAGATTTCCTTCAATTCAAACGCATACAACAAGAAACAAACACACAAAACACTAGTGATGATATTTTCATATGACATTACATTATTGGAATCTTATTCCTTCATACAGACTACTTCATTTGAGAACGTGTACATCTATCTTTTTTCACTAATCGGATTATCAAGAACACGTTTCATCACAAAATTACATACCGTGAAATGGTCTCACCCGCGGAAATTATTTTGACCACTTTGGCAAAGAACATTTTAACCCCCAACCCTCGTCTCTCTCCCTTTCCCCTACTCTTCTTCTTCTTCCAACATAAACTCATCAACTGTGTTTTTTTGTTTGTAATGGAATTGTCGCAAATTTCACCGGAATTAGTACGAAGTTACTTCCCAACTAAATCAAACCCACTTCTCATATCTTCTTCTAAGAATTTTCAGTTGAATTTCCAACGCCTCTCTCAACGTTCTCCTGTGTTAGTGAAGCTTAAAGCTTCTCGTTTACGCTCTGAGATTAATGGCAAATCCAATGGCGCTCTTTCTGCTGATTCTGACCCTCGTTTTCTCGACAGGGTATCTCTCTTTTTCCAACCCCCTTTTCTTTATTTGTTCATTTCTTTTCTTGCATTTTCAAGTTTCTGTTGTAATTGGACAAGGGTTTTACTGTTTCAGTTGCGTTTTCACATTTATTTAGTTGCGTATTAATCACGGAAATACTGGTGAGACTATTATGATATGTTTGATTGTGTGTTTATCCGAAGCTTGTGGGTTCACGGAGATATTGTGTATCATGTGATATGGCTTCTGTTGTGTTGTGTTGTGTTGTTGAAGTTGTTAGTGTGGTTAAAGTATCGATTAGAGTCGATATCGTACCAGAAAGCGGCCTCGTAATGAGAATGGTTGTATGGAACTCCGCCATATAATTGTACCACAATGTCTCAGTGTTCATATGGGGTTTGTATATTCTTAGAATCTTACTTTGAGCTATAAAGGTTTCGTCTTTGTGCTGCCTGTGGTAACAAATTAGTGAATTCCTGCTGAATTGATTTCATTACCTTAGTAATTAGGTTTTGAAATTACGCCTCTTTGATTTCGTTGACGACTTACCATGGTGGTGGTGTACTTGATGTGGGTTTGCCTACATAGCTAAATGGACTCTGATTGGCTATTAGTTATAAAGTGTTGGTTTTCTTGAGGAAGTCGATTTTTTGGAAGAGATATGTGAATATCAATAGGGATGCTCTTACTTGCTTCGCTTGGCAGCCTCAGATTTTTATTTACTTAGAGTGATTGAGGAATTGATATGTTGTTGTTCTTTGGCCGATTCTAATGCATTTTTTTTTTCACCTTCAGCAAAAGGCATTAGAGGTAGCGATGAATGACATAAATAGTTCGTTTGGGAAAGGAAGTGTTACAAGATTGGGCAGTGCTGGTGGAGCTTTGGTGTAAGCTCTTCGCTTTGGCCTTTACTAACTTTCTTTCATTGCTGTTTTTATTACAAAGACATTGTCAGTTTTCGTTTTTTTTTTGCTGTCGATGTGACTAGAAGGGATTGACATTTCTCGTGGATAGTGCTTTTCATGGATACTGATCATTCTGATATGATACAGTGTAGCCTGTTTTCTTAACTGGCTCATGTATTGCAGTGAAACGTTTCCAAGTGGATGCTTGACGCTGGACTTTGCTCTTGGTGGAGGTCTACCGAAAGGGAGGATTGTAGAGGTTCATTCATTCATGTAGTTTTCATTGTGTTTATCATTTATTTGGGTATGTGAAGATTCATAGTTTTATAGAATGAGCAAGGAAGCTTTTAACTCTCCCTTTGTCCCAGAATTATTGAGCACTTTGACTAAGTCATTTTTAGGATGTAAGGAGAAAAACCACCCCTCTAGACTCAATAAAGTTTTTGCTCTACTATTTGACTTGTACCAATCTACTTATTACTCAAGGCAAAATGAGATTGATACACTCTTACGGTACAAATAAAAAACGAATGGCAGTTAAACCTCTTCTGACTGTGGGAATACATGTTTAGGTCCAAATGTCTTTTGCTGGTTCTGATGCAACTGATTTGAGCCTTTATGCATAAAATCACTTATATGCACAAATGACTTGAGCCTAGGAAGTTCTTACCTGAAAGGGTTTTGTATGTAGACGAGTATATCTGCTCAAGTCACGATCAAATTTATACTTTCTTTTTGTGTGTGTGTCAAGAACAAAATCAGATGGAAGTCTTAAATGCCTATTAGAAAAATGGAAACAAATTCAACTTTTACCAACCTCGGAGGCGGAGCTACATAAAGCTGTTTTCAAATAGTTTTGAGATCTTCTCATTCATTTACTTCTTTCATAGCAATAAATAATTGACTCAGTTCTCTATATGTTTAAAACTTCTCAGATTTACGGACCAGAAAGCAGTGGAAAGACAACACTTGCTTTACATGCAATTGCCGAAGTTCAGGTAGTGTGTTATTCTCCCGTTATTTTCCATCTCTAAATAATGTGTTGGTGTCCATGTGTTGTGAAATACTGCAGGAACTGATATATTTTCATGCTAACTATCCAGAAACTAGGAGGAAATGCTATGCTTGTTGATGCAGAGCATGCTTTTGATGCCGCATATTCAAAAGCTCTGGGTGTGGACGTAGAAAATTTGATTGTTTGCCAGCCCGATAACGGGGAGATGGCTTTAGAGAGTAAGAATTATGCCATAATTTTTTTCCAATTATATTTATCTGTTGCCCTGAAGATCTGTGTATTAATATTAGGTTGAAGAATAGCAATGCTTACAAGTATGCTTAAAAGTTCTCATGCTTTCAAGTATTGCTTAAAAGTTCTCATGAATTGCATATGCTTTATTTGGCTTTTATATCCTCTTGGATTTAGCTTTGTGACCCTCTCTCACGCAATAGGTGTGAGGCTTGTGATATTCACTATGACATGCTCGTGGTTGGTGGTCAATATGTTATTGACGAAGGAATCAATATATAATGTGCCAAAAAGTTGGAAGGAATATTGCGTCTCAAAAAAAAGAAGTTGAAGGAATAAGTTGAGCTTCCTGACATTTCATAGTTATTCATCTTCATTTATAATTGAGGTCCCCTTTAGACTACGTGGGAATTGTTACATGTATCATGGCCCTGACTCTTTGTGTTTCCAACACGGTTAAGGTAGGATACACTTAACATCGCCACAGTGGGAACCTTTGAGGCACTGGGGTAGTGTTATTGTTGCATAGTGCTGACGCTTGAGCAAAATAGATGGTAGAGATGTCCTTCAGGTGGGCAGCCTGGTTAATCCAAATCTATACTGTTATGATTCAGAGTGATTGAGACTTGTTTTCAGCACATGCCTGTTCGATGTCATATTGGAAAAAATTCTGTAGGATGTTCTTCTAATAATTTAGGAACAATTGTCTGTTTAGCTACTCTACATTCTGTTAGTTACTGGTCTTTGGTGGGAATCTCCGGGAAGGAGAAGATGCTGTTTAGAGTTTCCTTTAGTTCGTTTCTTTATCCTTGCTGTTTTGCTCACTTCACTACAATTGGAACACGTGTTAACCAGAAGCATTTATAAGTTACTTGTCTTAAGAATAAGGTGGTGGATAGCATTGTATAGAAACTGCAGCAAATGCCTTACAAGTCAGCAGTTTCCTTAGCCTTTTCTTTTCTGGGATCTGTGTTAATTTTCTATTCTCTCCTTTCGGCAGTCGCAGATCGCTTGTGCAGGTCTGGTGCAATTGATCTAATTTGTATAGATTCTGTATCAGCTCTCACTCCACGGGCAGAAATAGAGGTATTTTTATTTTTTCTTGTCTCCTTTTTCTGAGCCATTCCTCCTGTAACGCTGACTGAATTTTATGGAGCTAACTTCTCATCGTGTCTTTGATTAGGGTGAGATTGGGATGCAGCAAATGGGACTACAGGCACGTCTTATGAGCCAAGCATTGCGTAAAATGTCAGGAAATGCATCAAAAGCAGGCTGTACTCTCATTTTTCTGAATCAGATAAGGCATAAGGTATGGATGAAATGCATCACTAAACTTTAAAAAAGTTACCCCCCATCATGTTATTGCTTATAATTACCCTCTATCATACAGTTACCCTAAAATCTGCTTCCTTATAAACATCTACCTCAAAGACCATTCGTGAACCTTATCATAGTAGATAAAATAATTTATCATATGAAATGAAAACATGAAAAACGAGATGTATGTTTCTTTGCACAATTTTTGATGTAATTGAATTAGATGAAAATAATTGATTTTAGTTTATTAATTAAAGTTTGCATTAAAAAACCACGGTAAAGTTAGCCTCAGCCTCGCGTGATGTGTGCCAAATGGACTTCCCAAATAGAGGAATTAACCCTAATATCCAACAAAGGCACTCCAAGGTCGTCCATGGTAAAAGTTTGAGAACATTTGGCTACTTTAATTAAGTGGTCAAAACGTACGCTAGCCACAACGAGCGACGTGTGCCAAAGGCTCTCCATGGTAAAGTTATGAAAACATTAAGCTACTTTAAGAAAAGTGATCAAAATTAGTCAAAACCAAAGTATATATTCCACGGTTTTTGGCCAAAAATGGCTCGGGATTGAAAACAGTTGTCTGGAAGCACCTAAAGGTAATTGAATGGGTTTTAGCAAAATATTAGAGCCAAAAACCTATGGTAAGTCTTGAAATCAGCAAAAAAACGCACACTAATTTCAACGGGTGACGTGTGGTCAAGGGGCTTAAAGAACTCTATTAATGGAGGAACCCAACCTCATATCCAAAAAAGGCACTCTAAGGCTGTCTATGGTAAAGTTTGAGAACATTTGGCTACTTTAAAAAAGTGGTTGAAAATTGAAGTTGGCCAAAATTGAAGTATATAACCACGGTTTTTGGCCAAAATGGCCCTAGAATGATGATGGGTCAAATTTTTGCGGAAACCCGTAGAGATGATTAAGCTGAAGTCTTAAAATCGGCCAAAAGTACGGACACTAGCCTTAAAGAGTGATGTGTGTCGGACGGGCGTTAAGATCTTCCTTAACCGTGGAACCCGCTTTCATGTCTAACGACCCTCCAAAGTTGTCCATCGTAAAGTTTTGAGAACATTAGGCTACTTTCAAACAGCTGGTCAAAATTGGCCAAAACAAAACGCCTCAAATTCTTGTGGAAGCCCATAGAGATAATTACGAGTTTTAGCAAAATATTAGAGTTATAAACCTGCGCGAAGCCTCAAAATCGGCCAAAACACACACTAGCCTTGATGGGTGACGTGTGCTGGAGTGGCATAAAGTACTCATACATGTCGGAAGCGTCCCTTATATCCACCATGGCCACTCCTGTAGTGTCATTTGTAAAGTTTAGGTGATATTTGATTATTACAACAAAGTGACAAAAATGGCTGAACAAAAGCTCCTCAGTTCCGACTGTTTCAACAAAGGAGAAATAAAATAGAATACTAATATAGTATAAAAATAAGTTAATCATGACTGGTGATGGAAAACCAGAATTACTATAACTGGTGACAGAAAAGTAAAAGTAATGTATTGGGTAAATGTAATAATATAATTTTAAGTAATTATGACCGGTGATGGAAAAGTATGATTAATGTAATACAAAATGACTGATTGCGAAGAAAAAAAAAAGTAAATTATGATCATTAAGCTGTAAGTAAATAAGAAATATACATACATAGAAATTAGATGCGAAGCGAATGGACTATGTGGTGGACCAAGTTATTATGCAGTAGAAAGCTTTAGCTTTGTTTTCTGTTTATGATGTTATATGAACAAGCTTTGTCGAAATTTATTTGCAGATTTGGAATACTACTCGCTCTCCGTATATGGAGCTTTAAGCACATAGTTTCTTGATTTAATCGTTATTTATATTTGACTCCATCTTTTGCTCTCTAAAGATGATAATACTGATATTTGGTTTTGTTAGATCGGTGTGTATTATGGGAATCCTGAAGTGACCAGCGGAGGAATTGCTTTGAAATTCTTTGCTTCACTTCGCCTTGAGATACGTTCAATCGGCAAAGTCAAATCTGTAAGAACATGCATCAGTGACCCTGAAAAAGTTTCTTATTCTTTCTTTGAATATTACCAGCCGTCTAAATTTTTTTTCTCTTGCAGGTGAAAGGAGACGAAGATGTTGGGCTGCGTGTTCGTGTCAGGGTTCAAAAAAGTAAGGTAAGAAGTGCTGTTTAATGCCAATCCTTGGTTATCTGAACTTTGTTCTTCTTGTGTTGTCCCTTGATGCTTATAACTCTTCTTGAAGCCCATATTGTGCACATTTCTTTTAGCATGATTTATTAGCTACAAAAAAGGACTTTCAACACAAAAGCCCTAGATTTCTTATGCTATATGTCCACACGAATTTCCCATTTGAATGCTCCAGAGCTTTTTTTTTATGTTGGACGAGAGATGGTTTAAGTGAAGAATTCACCAGGGTATATAGTTTTTGATTGTTTCGATATTCGAATGCCTTACTTCCTGAAACCTTGTGCTTGTAAAGATGACCAAGAATCCGTCTTGTTACAAAAGTTGATATACATCAGTACATCACATAGAATTCAAGCATTAATTCACATGTTTTCTGTTACACTGTATGACAATTTCTGAATTTTAAATGCGAGTTTTAGAGAAGTCTCATTGCTCAACAATGGTATTTATTCGGAGAATGTTAAGAAATGACAGGGAGCTAAGTTTAAACTTTTCAGTGCCTGGTCGAATTTTTTTACGTAGCTGGACTTTTAGGAACTACGATACTCAGTCATAGGAACTGAGATCATGAGATGCTGTCTATATGTGGCAGCTTTATCTTACTGGAGTTTTCTTTTAATTTTTTCATACTCTCATTGTAGGTCTCACGGCCATATAAACAAGCTGAGTTTGAGATCATATTCGGCGAGGGAGTGAGTAAATTGGTTAGTATTTCAATGTTAATTATTCCTGATCCATCCATTACTGGGGATATGTAAAAGCTTTCTTACATTGTTACTTTTTCCCGTTTCATGAATATGCAGGGTTGCATTTTGGATTGCGCTGAATTGCTGGATGTTGTGGCCAAGAAGGGTTCATGGTATAGCTATAAAGATCAGAGGTGCGCCCGTATAACTCTTTCTTGCAATCTAAACTTAGAGACTTCTTTGATGCTGCAATGAGCTATCAAAGGAAGGATATCATAAACTGGTTAACTATAGATTCATACTTTCTATATATTTGGTAATTAGTTACTAGGAATATACGAAATAAAGCTAAATGGCTCACAAAACGGTCGGCGCTTCTTGATGAAGCAGTCGGTTGGTGCAATATTGGACGCAATTTTCAATATGGGTCATCCGTAGCCCCCCCCCCCCCCCCACACACACACACCCCCCAACCTCTCCATAGGCGTGAGCCTTTAAGTTTAAGGCACTGGAGTATTGTTGTTGGTGTTGATTTGCTAGGATTCATTGGACAAGGTATGCTTTACTCACCCAAGTCGGAATCTTAGTTCTTAAGGACCTACTAATCTACTATTCAGCATTTGTGTCATCAACTTGTCTAAATAGATTCGGGTGACAGTTGACCCAGAGTTCTACTTGTTTTCAATTAAAATTTCATAAAACTGTGAGGGTTAATTCTTAACTCATAATTCTCTGATGTAAAATTGTGTCTGTCTTGCCTTTTATTCTACTTTTTCACTCACATAGATTATGAGTTGATGACTCACATATTGAATGGCGGTGTCTTGAAAAGGTTGGGACAAGGAAGAGATAGAGTATTGCAATACTTGAGGGACAACCCTCAGTTGTCGGATGAGATTGAGCAGGTTTGTTCTC
Source organism: Spergularia azorica (assembly GCA_038382645.1). Taxonomy (NCBI): domain Eukaryota; kingdom Viridiplantae; phylum Streptophyta; class Magnoliopsida; order Caryophyllales; family Caryophyllaceae; genus Spergularia; species Spergularia azorica. Next base: position 31,306 of record JBBYHQ010305088.1, on the reverse strand, counting down.
TACTAAGCACTAAAGAAAGTCAGTCGTACTAATTTTTTTTAATACCTTTCAGATGTCAACACTGAAAAATTAGATTTTACTTCCATCTTTTAAAAAAAAATGACCTTGTTCCTGGAATATTAAGCACTCACATAATAAGTTTATTTGCCCTGTAAAGTTCTCTTGTTTGTCTTACTTCATATGTTATGCTGATAGTTGCCATACCTTGCTTTCGTTTCTTCGTACTATTTGATTACTTGTGAAATAGTAGGACAACCTACTTCAACAAACATAAAAAACTTATGTATTGTTGGGGTGTTAACCCAAGTCCCACATTGAAGAAACAAGGACCAGAATCCTTGTATATACGTTCCACCTCCACACTAATAGTATGAGGCCTTTTGGGTTGAAAAGATACCCGTGTTTAAATCCGTGCGGGCTTGTCACCTGCCCAAAGCGGACAATATCATACTAATTGTGGAGCAGTTGGTGTGGCAGTCCACAACGAGTGGTATCAGAGCCACGGTTTAAAAGGACCTGTGTGGCAAGCAAGTGGACTCGGGCGTTTGTGGGCATCCCCCCTCAGTAACACCTCCCGACTGTGTGTCTCCGTATAATTAAACGGAAGGAGGTCTGGCCATGAATTGGGCCTTGGTTTGAGGGGAGGATCCTCTGATCATATTCTTGTTTAGACTTTAGAGGTTGTTTCCATTTTCCTGCACGCTGGCTCAGTTAAGAATGTTGTCTTAGGAAGATACAACTGATCTTTTTGGCCTTTTGATTGTAATCACCCCTCGTTCTCATGATTAGTTTGTGTTGAACTATGGTTTAAAAATGGTTTGACACTCAAGAGTGGTTACCTGAAATGTTACTTCAGTAAAATCAGAGCCTTAAAGTTGATGACAGAGTTTGTTACGAGTATTTGAAGCTTAAATTAGTGTGGACACTTATGTTGAATAGTGTCTTCCATGAATCGAATGTATTTCTCAGCATGTAAGTTAAGCAGCAAGATTGACATAAAATATTCATATGATTCTGCTGCAAATTGAGAAGTAGTATCTATATGTCATATTTCCTCAAGGAAGTCTGTCACGCCCTAGGGAGTAGGGTTGTATGTTCAAATGTTCCCTGTTGTATATCTTCTATGAAGTCCTTTATGCAAGACAACCATTATATCTATAATCGCTTTATTTAAATTTTGCAGGCTGTTCGGCCCTTAATGGCTGAGGGGATTGTCCAGTCGGGTCCTTTCAGCTCAAGATCTGCTACCTTGCCAGAGCAAGAGGAAGAAGATTTTGAAGAAGTTCAATAACCATGAATCAAAGGTCACAATGATGTCAAAGTGAAGGTCTTTGTGATGCCATTCATCATTCGGCTCAGTACTGACGTGATTTGTAAGTCTGAAGCCATTTTGACTGCAGGGGCAACTCGAGTTGTAAGGTTGTCCTACCCCTACTTATCGTTGGGTGCCTAAGCATTGTGGAGTGAATGTCCATGTGCCTTAACAATATGGGATGCAAGGTACCAGTTTTGTGCGACAAACGATAGATTAGGGATAAAAATGAACCTCCTGCACCAAAGACAGAACAGCGTGATTGTGTATATATGTCTATATTGCACTGTTGTTAATTGAGATTCTTGTAAAACCTTGTTACGATTGGAATGAATTTGTGCGGTGAAATCTGCTGCTCTCCATTACAGTACTCTTAGCTTAGCTCAACATGGACACCAGCTGCTCATACTCCGGTGGCTAAACCAGGAATCCCAGTGGTGAGCTCGGGATTTGGCTTAGATACAATCTCACGCATTTTAGGGGTCGAAATGAGAATGACATGTTATAAGAGTTGCAATTTTTGTTCCAGATTTATATGTGATTATAATTGTGCAATTGTATTAAAAAATAAAGAGGTTCCATAGAATGTAGCTCAGAACCAAAGTATTAGATACAGCTGGGAGTATACAAGTATTTCACAACATAATCACTTTTACGTAGTTTCACAGATGCTAACTTAGTTGAACTGAAACAGAACACCACATTCATCGTTCTTAAGACGCCAAGGCGCTGGTGTTGTAGACGAGCAAAGCACCACCGGCAAGGAGGCCAACCAGAGTAACTGCCCAGATCAACAGACCAGTAACACCTGCAAATTTCCGCAGCACATAAATTAAAACCTTTTTTTCGAGGACAAAAGCAAAAGGACTGTGAAATCCAGTAGATTTTCATGGTATGAAATCAACACTATATATACCTCCGGCGTAGGTATCGCCAGTGGGCGCCCACTCTTCTTCGGCGTAGATAGGACTGCAAACATACAAAGCGCGGTAACCATTAGAAACTTAACAACTTAATCGTCAAACCTGAGGGGCGCGTGCATGACACTAAACTTAAATCGTACCTGTAACCATCGACGTTGGCACCATATTTGTCGACGAATTGGTAAACACCCTTACCCTGCGTTTGTTCAAGATCAGTGTGTGGATAATTAGTACAAGATGTAGAGTAAAATTTACGATTAACGGCCTTTCCTACATAATCAAGTGTGTATATGATGGATATGGATTGGTAATTAATATGTAGTACTAACCCTTGATGGGCTGCCTGATGCATCTTTGCCGTCTTTGTAGTTCATGCCTCCTCCGAGTCCTGTAACCATGTCATTCATGCACAGTTTAGTATCACTACGGCAATTTCGATTAACGGGTTGGTTTCGAATCCATGTCACAAAGTATCACCCCTCAACGACTTTACCTACGACGACTAGCTATTTATAGTTTATGCAGATCGATTGACTACTGTCAAGCTTTCTCAAATTCACAAACGAAATCCTCAAAATGACAGGTACTAGTATAGTGTCACAGTAACAGTACGATACACAAATCACGAGTAACTACTAAAGTAGGAAACTGAGCAGTTTGACTTGTTACAGTGGATGAGATCTTTTTTTATGTTGTTGTTGGTGTTTAACTTTTAAGGATACACAAGACGGTTACACATGACGACTCATGTTAGCCGATTACATATTATTTTGGGGATAAGATTTGGTTTTGATTGTTGTTGTCTTTGAAATCATAGGAGAACACATCGACAACATTACAACAAGAAAAATACTAAAAAGCCTCGGTACTCCTGCCTATAGCTAGGAGAAAGGGGGTCGGATGTACGTAACCTTATCCAGTTATCCTATATATGATGTAATTGCACAAGTAGAGTCTGTATCCACGACACATGATGTAATTGCACAAGTAGAATCAGACGATTAACGGCTACTTTACGATACAAATAGCGCAAACAGTTTTGTAAGCCATTGGTTCGAGAGAGGGAGAATGATACGTACCAAGGGGTTTGTCAACCTTAATCTTCTTGATACCACTGGCCTGAACTCTGAAGGAAGCAGAAGACCTTGTAAGAGAAGGAAGACCTTTGACAGCTGTCCTCTCAACAGCAAAAGAAGAAGGCTTCAAGCTCAAGGAAGACATGACTGAGGTTGCCATTATCTCTCTCTCTTTGACTGTCTAAGCTAGCTCTTACAGATGATGATCACTTTAATTTGTGTGTGTTTCTACAGCATGACAATATTAGCAGACATCCTAGCTATAAGTCCTATAACATTGTCTACCAGAAAATGGTGATTCCCAACATGACACGTGGCACCTCATATGTGGAAGGGTTTTAGATATGATGTTGCCTACATTATCAAAAATCTCACTTGGCTCCCTCTAATCCTCACAAATCACATTTTGTCTTTGTATTTGGAATATGTGAACAGCAGCCAATGCTTGCATTGCAACTTGTTTGCTCTTTGGACTTTTTTGGTTTTCCAACTTTTTTTTTTTTTCGGATAATAGAAGAGTTTATGAGAGCTCAACCCCGTATTTTAATGTCGCAGCAACAACAACAACAACAATTAAGTCTTATTTGCAAAATAATTAACTACATTAACCAAGCCGTAGTTTAACCCTGCACTCTTTTTTTTTGTTTTTTTTTTTTACAAACATCGGTCACACTCACATTTTTTTCTTTTTAATTTAAGGTAAGTGCCGCAGATCACCAAAATCATAAGTAATGATTGTAACGCCGCACCCGAAAATGGAGTGGAGAGAGTGCGATCAATGCCAGAGCGTGAAGATAAGTTATAGGTGCCGTCATGATAGAGGGTACGTCAAAATCAACTCCCGTACTGCAAAAAATCACTGGAAAAGTGCTAAGAGTTTCACTTTCCTGTGTTGCATAAGCGACGTCGGGATATGGTTTCACCTGGCCATCCTAGGGTATCTAGTGATTTTGACCCCGAAATCGTCGAAAATTGGGGTCGGATTTTAGTTACAAGCGACGATGCGTTTTTTACCGGTGATGCTGTGACTGCCTGACTCGTTGTGGGTTTTTTTTGACGTGAATTGACAATACTATCCCCATACTCTCGTAGTCGTGTAAGAAATGTCTATTATGCCCACGCTATCAACATTGTTGTACTGATAACGACAATTGATAATTCAGCCCTCCCTTAATAGCCCGCCGGGGCCCCGAGTATGTAGAACTCAGGAGAGCCATTTGAGCCTATGTTGCCCTCAAGCCCAATTGGTTGTCTATAGGCCTCACTCACATGTGAGAGAGAAATGTGGAAGTGTAATATATTCTTAGTTCCATATTTGTGTGTATCACACTATCACTTTAGAGAATAAGGAGATAATTTGTAAACTTTATAAGTAATGAATTATTTCTGTTATTGTCAATTGTTTTAAAATGAAACTGACAATGTTTTATGATGTGATGTTTAATTTCTCTTATCTCCTTATGGTTGTAACCAAGCCCGTTTGTGTTTTAACACGATATTATCGGTTAAGATCAGCCAAAACTCAGACATAATTCTTTTTTTAACAATTGCAGATGATACTATGATATTTAGTAAAGCTTCAACGGCAAGCTGTCAAGTTATTAGGACTATACTTGATAGATTTTGTCATGTTCGGTAAACAAGTTAACTATACCAAATCAGTTTTCAATGCAGTGAAAATGTGTCGAGAGCCGATAGAGAAGCATTTCATGGTATTTTACAAATGCCACAAGCCACCTCATTAGGAAAATATGCCCTATAATAGACAGTAGAGTAACGATAGATAAATCTTCGAACGTCCTCTTGACATCCAAAAACCAAATAATTAAATGGAAAGCTAACTCTATTTCACAAGTTTGATCCAACCTAGTTTACTTTCGAAAGCTACTTTCCAAATGCAAGATTTCTTAATCCCGTTCGATTCATAAAGAATTAGATAAGATCAATAGATATTTCTTATGGAATAAAAATAATAGTAATAAATCGCCTAATCTCCTAGGTTGGGATAAATTATGTGCACCAAAGAGTATGGGTGCTTTGGGCCTACAAAACGGAGGCGTCCAATCAAGCCATGCAGCTAAAACAGCTTTGAAAATTATTAACAGAGCCCGAAAATATTTGGGTTAAATTTATTAAAAAATAATATATCAAATCTTCAAATCTGTTTGATCATACGTTACTCCTACTCTGAGTAGTTTGTGACAATGGAAGAAACCTATGTCATTTAGAAACATTTTTAAGATAGCATCCGATGGCAAGTAGGCAATGGAGGAGGTATTAATTTATGAATGACAATTGTGCTCTTGCAAAACCACTATCCGAAGTAGCTTTAAATACCATTGATATTCAACCTATTGTTAGTGTTAGTCAATTTATAACTGATGCATCAATGAGGTACTGCGACTTAGTCAAATTCTTCTCGTGGATATTATCGACAATTGTTAGATAACCAACTTAGCCACAAGTGTAGACTAATGGTTTGAACTTCCACAATGGTTTTATACCTTCAACACGCACCCTTACGCATAGGTCCACATGGGCTAGAAACGTGAGTAATAATATATTGGCCCACAAGCAACAACTTAAAGGAACTCTTTTATTTAGATTCCAACATAAAGGAGGGAGCTAACATGATTCAAACTTGAGACCTATGTGACAACGAGGCTCTGATACCATGTTAGATAACTAATTTAGCCAAAAGTCTAAACTGATGGTCAGAGCTCCCACAATGGTTTTATACGTTCAACAACAATATCCGTAACATTTATATTCCCTCTCATGATATGAGCTATCAAGTATTTTGAGGATTATCAGCAGATGTGGCCGTTTTCGACTAAATCCGCTACTTGGTTAGTACAATGTCTCTTAAACATGTCTTATGATAAGAATGGTTTGGGCGAGAACATTTTTTGGAAGATACCCCTGTTAGATTATTTCAAATTAAACTTTGGTGGATCTAAACTTAATATTGGAAAGTCTTCTTTAGGTTATGTTATTAGAGATTCTAGTGGAATTCCAATAATATATAGGGCAAAAGCTTGTAACTCTACGAGTATCCTTTCTGCATAAGCTATAGCTTTAAAAGAAGGAATGAAAGCTGTTATTTTCTTAGATATTAAAATTGAGCGAGAAAAATATTTGTGTGATCAATTTATTCGTCGTAGTTGGAAAGTAAAATGGGAAATTTCCAATCTTATTGAAGATATTCGAGTGGATCTTGCTTCTTTTCACGAAGTGGAGTTTGTTCACTACTTTCGTGAGACCAATAAAGTCGCAGAGTTTATTTTATGTCCAACTTGGGGCATCCATGCCCTTCTCTTACTCTGGTTTGAGAGTCCGTTTAACTCCCTCACCTCTCTTATCCAAAAGGATGAGTTAGTTTGGTACTTGGTCTTATAATCGTGGGTTAACCTAGAATTTCTTAACTCTATAAAAAAAAAAGCCAATTTTGTCTTAGGCCTCAATGATACTAAAATGGGTCCACATTATGAAGTAAGTCCATATAGACCAAATGAAGGGAGCCATAAAAGCCCAAATCAACATTAGACCTAATAAGTATGGCCAGGTCATGTATATACAACTGAACATAGTCGCCGGTAGAGGGGGGTTAGCCCCCAAACGCCTTCATCCTACTTCAAACAGCTCATGTCTTTCACATATATCTTGTAATATATATATATATATAAAATTAAATATGCGACGATAATATTTACATTTGGTTTTGAAAAATCTTCCATAAGATAAATTTTTTTTATGAAAAACGTTTATATAAATAGTAACGGTTAAAATGACATTTTGAAGACTCTAAAAAGTCAAATGAAATGTTTGAAATAGGATGGAGGGGGTAATGTTACTCTCTCCTCTCCTTCAGAGGTGTGGCCAAAACCCAGTTGTAGCCTAGGAAGCACGGACACGCCTGTCCAGTGCCGTGTCTGTGTCCGACACCGTGTCGGACACGTGTCAGACACGCCCAAAAATCGTGTCCGGTTTTTTTATTTAATTTTAGGACACAAACACGGTTTTTTTTATTTGGACACGAACTAGACACCGACCAGACACCAACCAGACACAACACAAAACTACGTCGTTTTGACAAGTTTTGTTTAAAAACACTATTTTTTCTCTCTCCTATTCTAATTACACTAGCAGGTAGCTCAACTACATATCAAACTTCTCTATCTCTTTCTGCTTCCCATCTTCTTGCTTCGGCCGACTCTTCCACCTTCGACCGGCGCCTCCTCAGGAGACCTCCTCCGACCGACGTTCACTACCGGCCCCATCGCTACTGCCCAACCTGCACCCGGCCGCACTAGCCCTACCTCTACCTACCCACGAACAGTACGCGTAATTGAAAAAATATGCATTCAAAATACTTATTAGTTTTTGTTTTTTGCCGTGTCCGTGTCCGCTATTTTTCAAAGTGCCGTGTCACGTATCCGTATCGATGTCCGTGTCCGTGTCCGAGTCCGTATCGGTGCTACCTAGGTTGTAGCTTAGCATACAAAGTTCCTCTCATGGACTTTTCTATCACAAACTTATAATTATTATGGGTTGTTTTCTTCGGATCAAGTTGGCCGGTTGGGTAAGTAGACTTGGGAGGTTGAAGGTGGTTACCAATTAGTCACAGGCGTAAAGTAGTCGGGAGTAGTGGCAACAGCACGTACATTTAATTTATTGAATTGGTCTTTTCTTTTTTGACATGTCATTTATTGGTCTTCAATAGTTAGTTGATCAAGTACTATGATCTATTTGATTATTGCAAATTGCTAGAGGTCTACAGTATAGACACAATTAATTTGTCTACAATGTAAAACTGAGTTACTAGTAGTAAAATTGAGATCGGAGTAGTAAAATTAATTGTAATGAAAAATTCAGTTAGTAAAATTAATTGTGTGAGTAGTAAAATTTTGATATTGTAGTAAAATTATTGCCGATTGTAGACACTTTTGGGTGTCTACACTGTAGACCTATAATATTATTACGTGCATGGCTATGAAGGGCAAGGTAAGATAAAGTTAGTAGTCTACAGTATAATGTATTAATAATGTCAATAACTTGATGAGGTTGGTTGTATCATGATTTCTCAACATGTGCTTCCATTCAAAGAAACGATCAAATGAAACTCCGACTGCTTCAAAGATTTATGATCTTTTTTGGGATGAATAATGGATTAGTTTATAAAAGGCTGACTTGGCATTCAGATCACATCCTTAATTAATTATTAGGTTATAAGCCAACTCCTCAAATATGGATATATAGTTAAAAAATATATATAATAAAGAATGAAATTGAATGGGGGTACCCAAGCGTCCAAGCGATAAAGGTATACCCCCATTAGAGTTGGACACGAGTAGGGTCGTGTCGTGCTTCGTGCCGGCACGGCGTGCCTGCGGGCAACTTGGCACGACCCGGGCACGGTCCTCGTGTTGGCGTGCTCTTGTCATGCCGTGTCAAAAATTCAAAACCTCACAATGGCACGGCTCGTGTCGTGCTAGCCCGCGTGCCGCATGCAGCACGTGGCACGAAATACCAACTCTACCTCCCATCCCTTTTGTTTATTATTTTCGATCAATTCCTAGTTGTTTTGCTGCTTTAGAATCACCATGTAGGGAGGTATTCTGGTAAGACCAAATGAATGTACGTGCACTTGTTGTAAAAATATCAATACATGCATGTATTTTATAAGTATTGCATTCTATCGACTGTACTTGATTTAAGGCAAACAGTTTTTTTTTTTTTCTTTTGGTACAAAAAAAGTCTTTCATTTGGTCTAGATAAGAAACAAAAGGAAGATGCTAACCACGATCTATATCAATCTCAAAATGCATCCATTAATTGTTATATCTATAATCTACTACTTCATGCAATAATAGATATAGATATAGATGTTGTTGTTGTCAAGCCACTCCTATAAAAGGGAAGCCTCCCATGAACAAAATAAATCATACAAAAATACACAACACACAAACATGGAAAACTTGTTTGAAATAAGCTTCTCATTTCTTCTTGCTCTACTTTTCTTATACTACTTCCACGATAAAAATGGGTTCCCTACAAATTGGCCTGTAGTAGGGATGCTTCCAGGATTACTCATGAACGTCCATCGAATGCACGACTATTTCGTCGAAGCTCTAGCTAAAGCTCAATTGAGCTTCCTCTTCAAGGGTCCATGGTTCACCAACATGGAGCTACTAGCCACGGCCGACCCGGCTAACGTGCACTATGTCATGAGCTCGAATTTCGCTAATTATCCCAAAGGTGACAAGTTTAAGGGGATATTTGACATCCTAGGGGATGGATTTGCCAATGCAGACTCTCCTACTTGGGAGTACCATCGAAAAAGGTCGCAATCTTTTCTTGGTCACGCAGAATTCCATCAACTTTTGATAAGCAAAGTTGTACATAAATTAAAGAATGGACTAGTACCTGTCCTCGATCATTTTTGTAAACAACGTACCGAAGTTGATTTGCAAGATTTGTTCAAAAGGTTCACTTCTGATCTATCGATCATCATAACCCTGGATTTCGATCCAAATACGCTTTCTATTGATTTGCCTAGATTTCTTGCTGCTGAAGCTTTGCACGTTACAGAAGCTGTAATCTTGTATCGGCATGTGTTACCGATGTTTGTATGGAAATTCCAAAGATGGTTAAACATAGGCCATGAAAAGAAGTATAAACAAGGTTGGAAAATCCTCGATGATTTCATTCACAATTGTATTAATATTAAGAGATCACAATTGTTAGAGATGAGCAAGAATTCATCACCGCCTACGACGAAAATCAACAAGATGAGCAGTGATTTGTTGACGTTATACATGGATGAAAATGATCAGGGAAACAAAGATGATGATGATAAATTCTTAAGAGATACAGCTCTAAACTTCTTTGTCGCAGCATCAAGTGGTACTGCTGCAGTATTAGCCTGGTTCTTTTACCTCCTTTCCAAGAACCCACATGTCGAAACAAAGATTCGAGCAGAGCTCGTAGAATTTATGATGAGTGATCGTGATCCTATAGAAAATTTGTCAACTAATTCGCGAGAGTTATTCAGCAAATTAATCTATCTCCATGCTGCATTGTGCGAGACCTTAAGATTGTACCCTCCGGTGGCATTCGAGGCTAAGAGTCCTGCTAAGCATGACGTGCTCCCGAGTGGACACCAAGTGACGCCTGATACCCAAATCATCATCGGTATGGCCACAATGGGGAGAATGAAATCGATTTGGGGGGACGATTGTTGCGAGTTTAAGCCAGAGAGATGGATAACTGAGAAAGGGAAAATCAAGCATGAGCCGTCGTACAAGTTCGTAGCCTTTAATTCAGGGCCAAGGACTTGCGTAGGGAAGGACATGGCCTTCACGCAAATGAAGAGTGTTGCGATTACTGTGCTAAGAAACTATCGTATTCAAGTTGTTGAAGGATTTCCTATTGTTCCTGAAGCATCCGTAATTCTTCGTATAAAACATGGGCTTAGCGTCAAGGTTGTTCGTCTTCAACAACATCACGTATGATTCAACTTATTCAATTTTCAATGGACTCACATCAGATCATGCATATCGATTCATTTTAAAATAATGCTGCATTTGAATCATACATACAAGCTTATATTGTGATCGTAATATAATTTCATCTAGGTTGTTTTCGGATGACTCAATATAAAATGTTATATTATAGCATGTCGGCAACAACTGTACCAACATGCATATGGCTACTTTACAATGTAAGAAGCGTTGAGGATTCAATGAGCAATTGTTCTTTTTTTTTTGTTCAATCTTTTTATAGATTAAGGATAGCGAGTTACAATTAAGAAGGTAGCCCACGTACAAAAATTTTAATAATCGACATATCACGATATTTGGCTTTAATGCAAATCCAGAATCTATCTATATATGACTATTCATACATGATCCTAGGAGCAAACTGAATGTATCTTTGCCCTACTCTCTTAACTTGCTTTACCTACTTATTAACAAAAAATGAATGCGAAATAAATAAAATGACCCGAGCAAGTACGGAGTACCCTAACCTAACTAAGCTACTTCGTCTACTATGCATATATTGCTACTTATTGAAACGAAAATGAGAAACGTTAAGCATATATTGCTACTTCTAAATGTATATATCTCCAATTTCTCTTCCTTCAATGCCACTACGTTACATATATTTTCTTTAATTAGTCTTATTTTGCATTGACATTATGATCGATAATTTGAGCAAAAAGTGAGTAGTCGTCTTGCATGTGTTTTGAATTGATCGACAATCTAATCATTTGTGAGTGATCTTGTTTTGGCATCTTAATTGTGAACTCGCATTTTTACATATGAAAATTGAGACAAGGGCAAGATCAACAGAGTGAAAACAAACTTTTGTTTATTGACTTGTTGTCATACGTACTGATTCTAAGCACATACGCTAGCTTACCTATTACATTAAGCTTTTAAAAGACATAAACTACGTACACTTGCAGTTGCATGCATATTGCATGCATGTGATTATTTATATCCAACAAAGACGAACTTCATAACTCATGTAACTACGTAAACAGGCAAAGCGTATGTATTTGCCAAGTAACCCAGACCACATCTGGCTCTTATGTCATTCAAGGAGCACCTGCCCCGACAGCCTCAACCTTAGCAGCTTGAGCTTGACTACGTGCGTTGTCTCTTGCCACAAATGGTCGACCTTGTTGAGTCCGAGTCTGGTCAGGTACATCCAGTGCACACTGGCTCTGACATTGGCCGCGACCACAGTACTCGGAGGTGGTGCCACAGTAGCCCTACTGGCTGCAGCAGAGCCCCCCAGCGCAACGGCGGCCGTTTGCTTGCCTCCCGCATTGGTACGCCGTTGTCATCCCCATCAGGTAAGGCAGGGTGATCAGGAGAACCAAAATTGCACAACTCACCATCTTGAAAATTCATACTTACCCTTGATATTTGATAATAATGTAATTTAGTATAAGATGTAAATGCTTTTTAAAAGAATTATAACGTACGATATTTGGGAAACTCATAAACTTAATATAATCCGTAATAATAACTTGCTTACAATGACCTTAAGGTAGACTCTATTTATACTATTACAATGACTTGACCCTTACGAAAACTATTTCATAACATATTCTTTCTAAACACGTATTCTAATATATATCGTATTTCTAAACACATAATATTCCTTAACCCGGAATTCTCCGGAAGACTCCATAATCCTCTATTACCCCCCTCAAACTCATGGTAATTTGACTAAAATTACAATGAGTTTGCCAAAACGATAAGGAAACAAAATAACTCCGTCGAGATCTTCAAATCCAGCACGTTGATTGTCGTGGTCGCAAAACACCATTCTTTTCGAACTCATTTGATCGTCACCCAAAGAACACCACGAATCGCAAATAATCAAGTTCACCACTAAACGACATATACAAGGGAACCATGAATCACCATGGTCTCATAAATCATGAAACGACCATTATCAGCTTCATCTAAAAAGAACCAAAAATAAATACAATGAATAAACATGGTCTCAAAACGTGAAGTCGTCATTATCAACTTCACCTGAAAATACCAGACATGACTGGTAGGGGCATTCCCCCATTCCTTGATCGGCCTAAAACAATCACACAAAAACCACCAAAATCGCAAAAGAGTGTTCTCAACCAAACCAAACAATAACGAACAACAAACAACACAACATCACCGGCTCACCGTGAGCAATAAAATCACGAAACCCACGACAACCAATGTCCATAAATAATCGAGCCAAACACGCACAGACTCCACTCACTTTAGCCCTATAATTTGCCGACGACTTACCCAAATAGCTACGTACAATGACAAAAAGATACCAGCCACGTGCCGAATCCTACGGCGCCAACCCACGGCAAACACGACAAATCTAGCAAAGCGCTTCTCATACCGAAGGTACGGAATTTCTTTTGATCGAGCACACGAAACCGCCGATCGATCACCGACAACAACACTATCTCGACTTCATCAACAATCCAAATAACAAATGGAGGGGGCTTTATTCAAACATATTAAAACCGAACGTAAGACTCGTAATAATATTACTCCTAATAAATTTGAAAGACAAAACCCTAAAACATTAAATCACGATCAAAACTCTGACGAACAACGAAATCCCTAAAACACTAGATCACGAACGATAAATACTCCAGCGATTAACTAATTCCCGCCGGCAGGCATTATTGATCACATGCCCATCGGCAGGCAGCGAAAGCAATCTTCGAGAGTCCTCTAGGAAAGAGGCTCTGATACCATGTCAGAATCGCCGTGGGCCAATATCGGCCCCCTCGTGGAAGACTAGCTCACAAGTTGGTGGGGTTCCATCCTAAAACCAATTGGCAATAGGAGGAGTAACCCACCACCTTATAAACTAGTCCCCGGTCTTCTATTTCTCCAATGTGGGATATTATCCCACAGCTCACAAGAGCCCAAGATCGGTCTTGGGTCCGACGATCATCTGGTCCATGGATTTACCCAGTTTGGAGGCGGCGAATTTGAATGAGATTTGACCCCAGAAAGGGGCTTTGCGAATTAACCTGACCCGGGCAAGGGCGTTTGACGAATTTGAGAGTGTGACGAATTTAATGGGCTCACATGTGAGGGGGGGTGTTGGAGTGACAACGACCCACATGTGAACTATGAGATAATATCCCACATTGGAGAAATAGAAGACCGGAGACTAGTTTATAAGGTGGTGGGTTACTCCTCCTATTGCCAATTGGTTTTAGGATGGAACCCCACCTACTTATGAGCTAGTCTTCCACGAGGGGGCCGATATTGGCCCACGGCGACTCTTACACTTTAATTTTTGCTTGTAGAATGTAGGTCGTAGTATTCGGGTATTTATAGGTATCATATTTCTGCCGGATCATGCATGTCGGATAGTAAGGTTTTGGGTGAAAGGACACGTGTCGAGCTACTGGTGTGGCTGATGCATGCGGTGCATGAAAGATTGCGCGCGCTGGTGGAGTTTGACTACCAGGCCACTGGTGGTGGCGGACCTGTTATTGGGTAGCTTGTTCGGTGCAGGCCCAAAGTAGTCAATATACGAGGGAAAATTATTCCATGGAGTCGAGAGTGACATACGAGGGCGGCTCATGGATTCTGGGCTTTGGGCTTCTAGAAGCTGGATAAGTAGAGATTGGTCCAGTTTTAAGTGGGTTTTAAGTACCACCCGGTGGCAGAATGTCATTTTTCCTGTAGATAATCAAAATTAAGAAATTAAAGAAAATCAGGATCATCCGAAATCCCAATACATACTCTATTACGAGAATCGAGGATAGGGTGCCGTAAGGAAGTTAACTAATGAGTTGCACGATTTGCTACCCTATAGTGATAGTTAAAGAGTATTACCAACGAAAGCGTTATATAAGAATACATTTTTTATACATTTTTTAACCATTTGCGCAAAAATTTCAATTTTACCAGTTGAGGTTAACGGGAGCACTACGAGCTAAACTCCCGCAACTCTTCTTTCTTGGGATATACTCCGCACGCAAATTATTCCATACTCTCGGGAGCACAAGGAGCATTGTGGTCTTTGCCGTCTTTCTCACAAAAGAGGAGTAAGGCCCTGTTTGATAGGACTTATTTGCAGTAATATTCAGATCAGTTCAGAATCATTCAGATCAGATCATAGTCATTCAAATCAAATCAGATCAGATCAGAAATGTACAAATTTCTATCAATGTATTTGGTCCATAACTGATACTAATTCGTTGAAATTCAATCAAAATTTCAACACATTCAGATCAGTTCAGAATCATTCAAATCAGATCAGATCAGGTCAGTTCAGAAAGAATCAGTCCTATCAAACAGGGCCTAAGAACTACAATTAAACAGATTTTTTGAAGTGTGGTCCCTACTTTTCTATTGTGAGAAGGATTATCATACTTCTTGTGCTTCCGAGAGCATGGTATAAGCATTGTACTCCGTATAATGGAATACGCTTTTTCTTTTTTCGTTTTCTTTGGTGCCATCAAATTTCTTTTTGGCTAAATCAGCCTTGCTTTCCCAAAAAACAAAACAAAAAAAAAAAACCTGCTTGTTGCATTGCGATTTGCAACTGGTAAACCACGTACAAATTCACCACTAGCAAATCTAATAGTCAGCCCGTATCCTGAATCAGCTGTGGAACTTTGAATGTATTCCGATTCCTGTCACACTGTGATTTACCAGCGGATAACCTCGGACTATTACGTTTCCAAGACTAGAAGAACTCGAGGAATGTATGAGCGCATCCTGGGCAGGATTGTTGTAACACAAGAACAACTCAATTCTGCAGATTGTGCATCATTTATTCAGGCTGATGAAGAAGGCATTTCTCAGGGCCATGGACAGCTAAAGACCAAAATGCAAACATTTTTTTTTGAAGATATATGACTGTTCTGTTCTCATTTTGCTCAAAGAATCTCAGAAAATGAAAGGACTAGATGAATAGCCACGCAGCCTTACAGAATAGCAGATCAGAGTTTTGTCGTAGTGCGTTGATGTCCATCTGCAGCTAACATTTCCATCAGCTTGGAAGCAGCAGCCAAGCCACTCTCTATAGCACCTTCAACACTTGGACTGACACAGAAATCACCACAGACTGCAAACTTCTTGCTTGAATCCCAAATGCACTTGTCTTCTTTGGCTATGCTTACTGCTGGAAAGGCACTGCCCCTGCAAAATGGAAGGACAGGTGATTCACCAGGAGTTAGGCATAAACATCTGTTCACAAAATGTAGCATGACATTGTAAGTTGACAGAGCTGCAAGTTTCTCGCAATTCTGGTTCGACAAGTGGTCACTACACTTGAAAAGTACCAATTAACAGTTTCAGCAGAACAATCAATTAGCAATTAAAAACCCCACAGAGAACAACGGCATTTGAAAGGTCCACGATAACAGATTTTCATTCTTGACAAGCTATTAAGCTCAGCAATAGTGAAACATTTATGCAAATTGTACTTTAGGTAGCAGTTATACTCACCACCGATGAGCTCTCACGAAATATGGCTGGGACGTGCAAAGTCCGGTACTCCGAAATTCCTGCAAAAGCTCCTCAGCTACTCTTGCCAATGACTCATTTGAAAGTTTTTTTAACCCAGTGGCATCTATCATCTTTTTAGCATATTCCGCGGTTGAATGCAGCACCCAACATTCACTATTCAGGAAAAAACAAATGTTGCATTACAGAAATATACATAGGGGAAAAGTGATAGATTCAAGTTGCTAACTTGGTCCATAACACGAACCTCGATGACGATCGACCTGGTTTACTGCTGTCGCAAAAGGCAGATTTCAGGACTTCAGAGTTTATGAATGAGAAGCCTTTCACAGAAATCTGATGTGTAAATTATACCCAGCATTTCATCAAAAAGAAAAAAAGTAAGTAGATTGAATCAACATCCCGCAGCCACCCAGAAATGATAAAGAGGGGAACAATCATACAAGAGATACAGAAAAATACATTAGCGACTAGCATGCTTAGCAGGAACAATTGTCAATTATAGACAAGAGGCATAGTTCACAACATATGGCAATGATATTCAGAAGTCTCACAGATTCGAGAGGTTTGGTGAAGGCAAGCATAAGAGCAAAACACGGTCTAGCAGGAATGTCTTGCATCCTTGATGCCAGTTGTGGGGCCACATTCATATCTGCACACAATGAGTCGATGAGACAAAGTCACAGAATACACTTATGAACCTGGTAAAATATAAAGGTCCAGCCAGTGACATTATCACAATAATATCCCCTATAGTTCATAGCAAATTATCATGAGAAGACCAAAGAGGCAAAGAGGGCATAATTTTATAAACAATTAGATATTGCATCTACCAGTTAGCATTCATACTGACATCTATAGCCTACCAGATTATACAGTCATTAAGCTTTTTACAAGTACCTAGTAGCATTGATGTACTGACTCTTTTACAGGCACCACTCAGACGTAGATGTGTGCAACATATAATAAAGCCTTATCTGCATCACACCAGAAAGTCCACAAATCAGGCTTCTTATAATTTGGAGCTTAACCATCTCGCCTGAAATATCGTGATCCCACAACATTTTTCATGCATCAGAACATACGCCTGCTTTGAAAAATGTACAGCTCTAACCAATAGCCTTAACAAACTATAGGTGGGGGGGGGGTCTATGGCGTTAACATCATGGTGTATTGATAAAAACGGTCTTAGAAGGCCATAAAATCTCAGAGATCTTTAAAAGTTATTGTTCGTTAGATTGCAGAAGAAATTATAAGCTACTATTTGCCTCAATGAGGTGCACTAGACAGACATGAAATGTCATCAATGAACTCAAGATGATGGAAAAACGAGTTTATTTGCGACATGAAATGTCATCAAATTATAGCTTATTAAAAATAAGAACTTTGGGTACTCTTCAATGAAGTGGAATGGTGCATGATACATGTATTCAGTTATCCATCTGCTTCAGCATATATAAAAGCATAAAACCATAAGCACAGCATGTGCTGATGATATGTAAACTAATTAACAACTAAAGATGCTAACCAATCGGTGGAGGCTGTCCTTTTAAATTGGCAAAACCAGGAGAGGCTAGAAGCTTGTCTGTTGCAATTAAACCACCAAAATTACCAAGAGACTGTCCATCCAAACCGATAAGTGACCATAAATTCTGGTCTGCCATCCATTCTAACTTTCCAACACCAGTGCCAAACTTACTGTCAACTCCTGAGGGAAAAGGTTAAAAAAGATGAGAACTGAGAGCAGAAACAAAAGCTAGGATCAAACTCATTTCCTAATCCCAAACAACATAACACCAATACCAGGATCATTGCATAATCCTTTGCATATAGAGTTCATGCCTGGAATGCCCACATACCTCCTTGAAGATTCCTGAATTTTTTTGTTCAAAAGGTTAAAGATCACAAAGAGTAGCAAGGGCCTAGATCACATATAGGAATATAGTTCAGAACAAAATCAATCTTTGAGTAATATAAACACCCTCTTAATCAGTCTCACTCTAGACCAAATTTTAACGAGTTCCTTTTATCCTTCTCAGAGCCCACCAAAGAGTGGAGGTTATACAGGTCCATCGTAGTCGTCTTACTGTGGTTTTGACAATCACAAAAGTGTAATGAATCTGAAGGGCAAACCCTGGGAGTGGGCCTTAAGGTCCATAGTAAGTATTTAACAAGTCCACTGCTTCATGAAAGATATTTCTTTCAGGACCAACTCCTACTCCCTAGCTAAATTGACAAATAACTTTAAGAAACATTAGCAATGTCTTGATGAATGATCAATATTTGATGACAAAGGCTATTAAGAAAACCCTAAAATTAATGCCTACTCAAACTACCATATTCATGAAATGAACACCAACCTCGTCATGATCCATAAATTTACTGGAGAAGCAATCAAAGGTTCCAAATCTCTCTTTCCACTCTGCAGCCAGACCTCTGGATTCCCACTCATGAACAACGTCCATGACACCAGGATTTGTCACAGAAAAATACGGAGCTCCATGGTCAAAGAACAAGTCTTTACCTTCTATCGTTTCCCTATGCAAAGTGCACACAAATTATCAAGGTAAAAAGGAACTATACAGTATACATCTAGAGATCGTGAGTAAATATGTCAAGAACAGTAACAGAAAGTGGACATCACAACACCAACCCGAGTAATTCATGGTATGAGTAATTTCTCTAAACAGTGATATTCTTGTCTTAATTGTGCTCTTCCTAAGGTTTTATTATTAAATTCCTATGAAGGGGGCGAACACAACAGTCCAGGATCAATATTAATAATCAGCATGATATGCGACTCATTCACCATTTAGCCTCAAGAACAAAACTTGATGTTTCTGCTAAGCCGTTGACTGATACAAAGCATCAGCCATCACATGTAATCTGTCAACGATTAACCCCCCCCCCCAATTGTCAGCAAGACCATGAATGATGTGATGATCCTAGACATTTGTTAATCCTCATAATTTTCTATTCGTTTCTTTTCTGTCAGATATCCAATTCCAACATCCACATTTTTTTTAAGAAAAAAACAAGCAGTCAAGCAGACACATCAATGAAATAAATAACAAAGATTCAAACTTTCTCCACAGCAAGTGTGAACTTCAAGTTCTCTATAATGTTTTAACAAATGATCCAATACAAATAATCAACATATACTAAATCAAGCAATCTCTTGACCATCTATAATCTGAACCCATATTTCGAGCATTCTAATCGAGAAGTCAGAATTCTAAACCTAGATCGATGACTAAAAACATTATATAATACAAAACAAAGAATATAAGTAAACCATCAGCCTAAAAGTGCAGCAATCAACCTGATATAGATTTTAGAACATTTCCATCTTATCTCAATATAAATATCATACATTTCATTGTCAACTCAAAAACTTAATTATCTAACACAACTAGCTCAGCAACCGTACAACAACTTGCAATACAACTATACAAGTACCATTTGAGAACACATGGCTCCGGATTATGTGTCATAAACTCGTAATTGCGTAATCGTGACACCGTAACACAGTGCTACACCTAACATTTCTCGATTGTTACGTACTAGACTAAGAGAGGTAAAAAAAAAAAAGATACCTCCTTTGAGACATTCTGCCACCAGGACCACGACCCAGATCAAAAATAGTGACAGAAATTCCATTTTTAGCCAAAGTTGATGCGCATACTGCTCCTGATACTAATCATAGCATAATTATTCAGTTAAATTCTATCATAATTAACATAATAATCATACATAAACCAAGTTGAGCAAAAATAATAAAAATGAAGCAATTGGTATGCAATATTTCATTTGATGAGAACATTGAAATTGTACCCAGAAAGAGTAAAGAAGAAGTTAAAGGGACTTAACTGCCACACCCAATTACGGCAACTTTAGGAACAACTGCGGTTGTCATGTTGATTTGGGTATTTTTGAGAGATGAAGATTGTGAACGATGGACTGAGGGTAAAAAAATGTCACACCGTATCTTTCACTCCGGAGTGTGACAGTTGAAGCATTAAAGTTCCAGCTTTGCTTTTCTTGACAACTTTGATTTGATAATGTTAAAGGGTTCAAACTCGGGTTAGAATTTCGATAGCGATTTTTACACTCCCGAAAACGGTTATGGTAGCCGCACAATGTTGGGGGTCTTGGGACACAATGTTAAGAGTTTAAAACTTCGCCACTCCCTTAATTTGCTCTCTAATGTTGTACCTCAACATAGTGCTGGGGCTAGCATAATCAGGTATGTATATTTTTCTTTGTGGAAAGAGTATTGTTAAAAATTTGGGAAAATGTGACGCACAAGTTACATTGGGGAGTGTAAAGATTAATCGGGAAATTCCACTACCCTTAAAACTTATGTCAATGATTCAGACTCGTTTTCTCTAGTATTGGAAGTTAGAAAATTCAGCACAAAAAACTTGGGGGGTAAAAAAGAATGTTATCTTTCTCTCTTTAGTGTGTATAAGTAGTTGAAACGTAAAAGGTCTAGCTTTGTCATTCGCAACAACTTTCATTCAGTGTCGAGGGTTCGAACCGGGATAGAACTTATTTTAAGGTTCGAACCCGGGTTCTCTGGTTGTCAAAGTTGAAATTCCGAAAATTTTGTGAGACAACTTTTCTCCAAATGTTGTGTGATTGAAATGGAGGGCCGGTTCATTTTAGTGAAGAAAGAAAAAAGGGATGTCCGGAGGCCCTTATCGACATTGTTGTTCAGGATTTAATGTTCTCGTTTGTTTAATGCAATTTGCTCTTTCCCACGGAAGGAATGGAGGAACAAATCAATATTTGGATGTATATAAATACTTCGTAATAGGTTGAAGTAACGTGACATTTTTTTAAGCCGAGTAATGGAGTGACAACTGACAACTATCCACATGTGAGGTGTGAGATAATATCCATATTGGAGAAATATAAAACTGTTAACTTATCTATAATATGGTGGGTTACTCCTCCTACTGACTACTGTCAATTAATTTTAGGATCCTCACCAGCTTGGCACCTTGTGAACCCCTCTTCCACAAGGGGCCCGATATTAGCCCATAATGAATTAACTACTCTCACACTGAGCAATAAAAAAGGTAATTACTTTAATATTTGTAATTCTTCGATTTAAATCATTTAATACGTGGTTAATACTAGTATGAGGTATGCTGAATACTTGTTCAATTGTTAGCATTGACATTTTTTTTTTCTTTTTACATTTTGGCACTTTTTACTGGCTTATGCAAGAGATGTTTGTATTTGTTCAAAGTCAACTACAAGTAATATCTACTAGTATGTAATACACGTATTGTACACCAATTCGACAACTCATACTTATATTCTAAAATACGTTTTAAAATGGTTTAACAAGTTACTACAAAATCACTAAAATGACGGTGCATTGATCTGCATTTTAATTTGTCGTTTCTTCTGGTTTTCACTTATCTTACCTAAAAAAGTTGGATTACTACATAGAACTAATATTAGAGTAGTACTATTGTACTATTAGTATTCTACTATTATGTATGTTAATTAATCATACCGATTTGTGCCGTATTACACTAATCCATGTATAAATTATCATTACCACATTGGTCTGCAGTCTCCAATCTCCATACCAATCCATCTCTTTCTCCAACACTTCTCCATTAGTACGAGAAATGCAGATCCAAGGCAACATTATGAAATCATTTGTTAAAACCTTTGATAATGAATTAAGCAAATGACACAAGTACTACTATAGTTTAAGTTAATCAAATGGTGATTTTTCTTTCTTTTTTTGGCACATACAAGCAGCTTATAATTCAAGAAATGGAAATATGATCGAAAATTAGAACTCGTGACACCGCCGGCAAACAGGTGTACTGACCACTATGCCAACCTTAAAACTCAATAATCGTGTTTTCTGATAATTGGCAAACAACTAGTGTCTACTACACCTGAAATCACCAACCCTTTACTCTTTTGTCAACATTCAAATTGACACTTTAGCTTCTTTAATACTGTATTCTTTTAAAAAATTGCCGTCGCCTGCAAAGCTACGCATTCCAATATTGACCTGCAAATCTAGTTTAAGATTTGTCAAATTTTGCATTTCAGTGGTAAATACACATGTTTAATCCTTGTTCATATTTAGCCTTGAAACATTTTTCTAGTTTTAATAATAATATAATTACTTCTCTAAGAAGTTTTGAGTTCTGACTATTTGTACTCCCCTCTCTCTCTCTCTCTCTCTCTCTCCCTTGTATAACAACCCATTGACCAGAATCTGATTTTCCTAGGTTGGATTTCCCCAAAACAGGTAAAATTTAGATATGGGTATCTATTATTTTTGTACTATGTTTCCTAATTATTGTGTATTACTAAAATTGGGTTTTTTTTTAGCTTGTGATTATGTGTTGTTTCCCATGTGGTTTGATATGAAGTTTCTTAATTCTTATCACTGAAGTTTTGATCTTTATGTGAATCATAAACCCTTTTCTTTGGGGGGTTCTTTTTGTCAATCTTGTTGCCTATTTGTCAAAAAGTATGTAGTAGTAATGAGTCAATGTAGTTGTGTGGTTGTGCAATTGTGTATGCTCAATGGCAAATGTCAACTCAGTTTCCTGAAATGGTGATCGGCTGCCTTGTTTCGGGATCACGATGACGATTAATATTAGCCGACCCCGAATTTGTGTTTTTTTGTGATAAGGGGTTGAAATTGGGGATTCTGGGGTGCTTTCTTGCTGCATTGGGTGGGTTGATAACTTGATACGGAGTATATGGTTTTTTGATGATAGCACTGAAACACCACTAGTTGGTTCTTAGCAATTACGTAGCTTTGTTGTTGTTGGTTGTACCAAGTCTCGAACACCTGACCTATGGTTGAAGGCGAAGCACATTTCAACCAAAAGGCCGGATGGGAGTTATAGTAAGCTTAGATATGAAGAATGTTGAGAGCTCCATACAGTATTTGGAGGTTTTGTTCTGTTGATTTTCAAGTAGATTGTGGTTGGATTGAGTTTACATATAGATATACATGGTTAAAGAAAATGGAGTCATAGTAAATGGACTAATGCTGATGATGAGTAAGCCAAAAGTGACAACCTTTTCACAGGCTTGTTGATGAAGTTTCACTGCTAGAAAGGGATATCTTTTCTAGATTTAACAATGATCTAGTATTCTAGTATTATGGTTGGTTTGATATAATAACCGTCAAGATATAATGTCCGGAGGAGATCCCGTTTAATGAAGATGGAGTAGGTTTGGAGATTGTAGAGAGGGAGGACTCGTGAAGGAGTGTAATTGGTTACACGATTTGATGTAAGTTCAACTTATCCAAACACCTATGAGGTATTCAGTTACACTCCCAAGTACCAGTCTTCTTTCTTTCCTTGAGCTCTAACCTTATTTCTCCTAATTAAGAAGATTCGTTGTATCAAACTTACCTTCAACCAAACATGCATATAAGAAGTTACTTCCAACTACATCCCTCAACCAACTTTAATAAGCTGTGTCCAAGTATATATTGCTTCCCATAATTGGGACTCTATTTACTCCCTGGTGATGAGTTGAATTGTTCAACCTAGGTGGTAATTATCATGTGTGTTTCTTTGTTGAGCCTATGTCTCTTAACCTGGTCTTCGTCTTTGTCATTTTTTTGTATATGGATTATGGATTTTGGACTACCTTGTTTCTAAGTAGTTGGACGCAACAGGCAAGATCCATTTATGTCGAATTGCATTGATGCAGCCTTCATACTTATAGACCATTGATTGTTGAATCTTGAATACTTGATTTGTGTCTAGAGCATGAACTATGCGATTACAACTTAGACAAATTTTCGGTCAAATCTTTTCGGCTTCATTACAACCCATATGCATATGTCTGTTATATGTTGATGCACATCATGGTAATGTATGAATTTTGGTTTGCAGGACTTGTGGGTGGTTTAGTCTGAAGGTTATTTTGGCAATAAATACCTCTCTTGGCACGGATTATATAGTATGCCTTGTTTTCCCCTCTTTTGTCGTAAAAGAGACAACGCTGCTGCCACATTTTCTGTAGCTGATGAAGGTAAACCGTACAAGAAGTCAAAAGTCAAGGTTTCACTTGTAGAGTTTCTTGCTCCAAGATTGCTGCTTGGATTGAATTTACCTTTTTTTTTGTATTATTATTGAAATAAGTTTGATTTTTACATCATGTTTTTGATTATTTGGTAATAAAGTTTGTCTTTCCTTTGTTGACAGAGTTCGCAGCTGTGCAGAATGTGAAGCTTTACAGCTACAAAGAATTAAGAGCAGCCACTGATGATTTTTATGAAATCAATAAAATAGGAGAAGGTGGATTCGGCTCTGTGTACAAGGTTGCAACCCTCTTGATGATACAGTAATAGGAAAATGACTTTTTTCTACGCATGTTTGAGGTTGTACCCTATATATTTGTTAGAAGTATCTTATATAGTTTCCAATTTTCAGGGGAAGCTTAAAGATGGAAGGATTGCTGCTATAAAAGTACTGTCGGCTGAATCAATGCAAGGTGTTCGTGAGTTCTTGACAGAAATAAAGCTGATCTCCGAAATTCAACAGGAAAACTTGGTTAAATTATATGGCTGCTGTGTGGAGGGAAAACATCGGATGCTAGTGTACAATTACCTAGAAAACAACAGCCTTGCAAGGACTCTACTAGGTAGAAATGTTCACTCGTTGCTGAATGCTTGCAACCCCTTATTGATTTTCTTTACGATATTTGGACTTGATGACAGATAATACCTTCATGAAATTATCTATAACGTTTTAGGATATTGAGGTGGAGTTTCGACTTCTGGTGTTATGGCAAGTCAGTATAATTTTATGGAGGGGGTATCCTGCTTCATCTATCTTAGCATCAGATATGTTTTATCGTAAAAGGGTCTAACTACGAAGTCTTTGAAACTTGTAGGCAGTGGAAAGTGCAGCATTGAATTTAACTGGCGAACACGCACAAGGATTTGTGTTGGCATAGCTCGTGGGCTTGCTTTCCTCCATGAAGAAGTACGGCCACATATAGTGCATAGAGACATAAAAGCAAGCAATATACTGCTTGACAAAGACCTCTCTCCGAAAATTTCAGATTTTGGTCTTGCGAAGCTTATGCCACCCAATGTTACTCATGTTAGTACAAGGGTTGCAGGAACTCTGTGAGTAGACACTTTGAAGCTTAATCTTTTGTTCCAGTAAATTTCGACGTGTGTAAATAGCAGGTGGTTCTGTTTCTTGCATGATAGCAATTAAGTCTCTAATCAAAGTCATTGATAGGTACAGAGTAGAGATGTTGGAATTTGGTAACTGGAACCCAACAATTTTGTTAAATGGATATGTGAAAAGTGACATGCTTTCTACTTTGGTTATGAAAACATGATCACCCAGTGTCTGCATTTCTTTGTCAATGTTTTCTGGATTAGAAGTAACCCCACAGCCTATCTCAAATTAGACCTGTAGTGCCCACGAACTTAGACCTAGGAAACCCATGGTTAATGGAAATTTCAAGCAATATGTCATATACATACAATTTTACCCTTCCTATCACTCTTTGCATACCTAACGTAAAGTTGATATTATCTTTCAATGAGAGAAGATAGAACTATCCTTTTTTGTGTTCTTTAAGCTTAAGCTACGGCCATAATGAGCTACTTTGGGCAAGTTTCCATGCCAGGCATATTTTGGAGGAAATTACTTATAAGCGTACTATTTGTCTTACACTGTGGATTATCAGTTACAATAGTTGTTCCAAGGTCGAAGTTGATTTGTACAAATCCACCTGTTACTCTACCAGTCAACATATATAGTCAATGCGATCTGTGTTTATTATGTCTTACTGAGTTCTGCTTTGTTTACAGAGGTTATTTGGCTCCAGAATATGCAGTTAGAGGTCAGCTGACCCGGAAAGCAGATGTTTATAGTTTTGGTGTTCTCTTGGTTGAAATAGTCTGTGGCCGGTGCAACACAAATATGAGGTTGCCCCATGGAGAAAGATTCCTTCTTGAGCGGGTATGAGTTTTTTAAACCTTATTATTTTATTTTTTGTAAGTAGTATATGAATGTTGTTAATTCCTGGGAGCAGCCTCTTGTCCAAAAAATGACAAGGGAGGTTGGATGCACTCAGCCTTAGAAAACACAAAGTGTCTTAAAAAAGATTATAATTGAACCACACTTCGCTGGAGGAAAAAAAAGATAGTATTGACTACTTTTTCAGCTTAAAAGAGAACTTATCTGAATGAAACATTCAATCATACAGCAGGTTCTGTATTCAGCTTATATATGGAATCTTTTTGACAAGGATATTTGCCCTGCTGCATCTCTAGTAGACCTATAACTTTGTAGATACATTTGGTTGAGATGGTTCACTTACACGGTATCACAGTCTCGGTGACCTTGAGGTCTGGAGTTCGAATCCTGGGAGAGCCCCCATAGGAGTATTCCTCAGCAGAAGGTATGTAGGAATGTGCATCATCCAAGCTTCTGAGCCAATATCCTTCGAGTGTGTAAGGGTGTTCATCCATGCTGAGAGCCAATAGGCCTTGCGGTAATATAACCATTGTCCATTGATTGACCCTAAACCATCGGCTTAGGCTTTGGGTTGAGAACTTGAGATGGTTCAGTTACAATTCTTGATAGTGGGGTTTTGCTACAAAACTCTTAGCTCTGAACGGTTAATTGCCAAGTATTTATGGGCTCTATCAAGCTCATAGCATGCAAACAAGATGTATCACAGACTCACAGTATCAATAATGACTAGGGAGATAACAAACCTCAAGCTCAGAATCTCCTGCTAAAGAGTCGGGGATATCCTGATGTATGCTATCTCACATTCTACCAGCCTTAAATTCTAGTAGACAGGATGATCCGAGAGACCTACGGATAACTATTTTTGTTAATTAGTCGTAAAAATGTCTGGAAGCTGGACACTCAACTATCTGTCTTTGCTCTCTCTAAGTATTGTTCAACCAAGTATAAGGTGCTGTGACTTCGTAAATTATTTGTCAGTTTATGGAGCATTTGCTAACAGAGGTAGCCCAATTAATTGAGTACTGAATGCACTGTTTAGACTGCGTCACTAAGTGGCTATAAACTTATGTTTATTTTAAGATCATATATTAGCATCCATTTGGGTAAGGTGGTTGCGATGTTGAAAGACATTGGTTAATGGTTACTGACCTAAATCACAAGTTTAAACAAGGACCATGACTCTAGGATTTCTATATGCAAAAGCTCTCAAGTTTAGGTGGTACTCCGTATTAGTTACTACTTACTACATCGAGGTAGATCAGAGACAGAGACATCATATTGCTGCATCACATCTGTGCTTAGATTGGCCCCCAAAATTCTTACAACTTAATAGTTTTATTTTGTGGCAGATATGGGAACACCATCAGCAAGGCGAGCTTGTGGGCATGGTAGATGATGCATTAAACGGGGACTATGACGCAGAAGAGGCTTGTAAATTCCTCAAAATAGGTCTTCTCTGCACCCAAGGTGCTCCGAAACTTCGGCCAACCATGTCAACTGCAGTGAAGATGCTCACAGGTAAAATGGATATACATGACATGAAGATGACTGCTCCAGGGCTGATATCCGATCTTTCTGAACTCAAGGTGCGCGACCCACAGAATGACGCGTCTGGATCTTCTGGCAATTATACAATCTCCAGCGCAGACAGTAATAAAAATTCGACCTTTTCTTTAGGGACCTCAACTGGTGCCCCATTGACATTCACTGCAATTTACGATAGGAGTGTTTGAAATTCCTGTACCGTGTAAAAAAGCCATGCAGTTCTTCTCAAATTTCTTTATGATCAAGAGTCTGGTACATAGTATAAGGGAGTAGTGTAGTTGACACCAATGAAGTAAAAAACATCATGTGTGTGAAGTGTTTTGTTCCTTCTGTACAGATATATGATACTGAGCAAGAGATTTTGTGCAAAAATACAAATGGTTGCAATTTGAGTCTGGTAAAATCAAACAGCAACTACTAGGTCATTCCTTTAATTCTTTGAAGTCTGAACATGTAAGCAACGATTTCTCGTTAGATACTTCATCCGATTCTTTTAATTCTTTGTACTTTATTTGGTTAAAATCTGGGGAGGGGTTCAAATCAAATGTAGAAATTTTTCATTTTTTTTTTGGGACAAAAAACATAAAAAAACTGAAAAAAGAAAAATGAGTTGATTCCATTTGATATTATGAACATGCATCAATTAGTCCGTCATTTCTGCTACACTATATTATGAATATGAATCAAATTAGCTCGGCATTAACAACACAATACAGTAGACTTCGAGGTAAAGACATGTATTGTAAATGAATCAACTTCATTTGACATTACATGTATACACCAATTAACTCGTCATTAACATCACACTATAATAGAAATCTGGTTGGATTTCAAGAAAAGAAATCCATTATGGTAGAATAGAGATCTTCTTATTAAGGTAACCTTTGATTACAACCCATATATATGTGGACTGTGGTGATTGTGGGGGGGGGGGGGGGTGAATCTGCAATGTTCAATGCATGCTAAAGGTACATCTCATTATCCCCAAACCATGCACCAAACCTTTAAAAAAAATCGTCCCAAAATAGAAGGTGCTTAATTTCCCAAAAAAAATAGAAGGTGCTTATTCATTTCACTTATTATAAGTATATTTACAAGTGGGAATAAAGGAAAGGGAAATATAGTCTCCTATTGTATACTAAGTCATTGGTTTTTTAGTGCACTAGTTGTCTAGTGATAATTCTTGTTACATTTGTTGACGCTAATGGCCAATATGTGGAGAGCTATTTTCGTATGTGTGGTCCTTGCATTTTTTGCATCAGGTATTACTTAATTTTCGAGTATCGTATCTAATTTATTTTCTAGATGTTGTCACCCGAGTTTCCTATCTATGTCTCACGCATTCAGAATTTGCAAACACGTGACCACAGTTTGTTGCCCAACCGCCATTTTAATCTATTGTTTTAAATTTGTTGTGGTATATCAATTCAAACATATCATTGTGTTTAGTTGTTTGGCTTATTCATTATAATATTGATAATCATATAAAATATGAAATAATACGCATTTTTTTTCTTTTGATACAGAAATGGTGAAGACGAAGATGATGGTGGAGGCAAAGTCTTGCTTGGATAGTTACTCATGGATAACACCTATTTGCGATGGCAAAAAATTATTAGATGGTCCATGTAAAGATGAATGTTTACTAAGGCACGGTCCATTAGCAGTTGCATTTTGTAGAGCTATTGTTTCTCCGCCGTTAATGTGGTGTGGTTGTAGCTACCCTTGCTAATAGTATCGTGTGTCTCATTTTTACCTTTTTTTTGTAGAAGTTAATGACTGAAATCAATAAATAACTCTGCACTTGATATTTTTCCAAAGCAGCATAACAAGTGATTTTTTCTTCCTTTTTTGTCATTTTCACGTAAGAAAGTGAGCGAGTCTATTAACATTTAAACTGTTACTAAAGTGAGGTTATAAAATAAAGCAAACTCAAAAAATTGGACACACTCTTATCTAGTAAAATAAGATACTAAAATTCATGAACGATAATTAGAACTTTGAGAGGAACATATTTTTCACATAAGCAGTGTGGTCATATTATATATATGTAATGTACTCCATATATTTTTATTTTTTTTGGGAGGTTTAAACGAAAACGAAACATAATCGGTATTCACAATAACTACTCCCCTAGAAAAAAAAAAGAAAAAAAAATAAGTAAAAGTGTTAGGAACATAGGATTTCAAGCCATGCATTAAGGAATTTATTGTAGAGATCTTCTAATTAGGTAACATGGATCATAAACCAAATATATAAGGAGAGAAATCTCCTATATTCTTTTTTAAGGTCAATCTCATTAACTCCAAAGCATATACATACCCCAAAATTAAATTAAAATCATATCTAATTCAACTTACTTCTTCTTTAAGTGAATTTGTTGTGGGATAAACAAAAGGGAAATTTAGTCTCTCATTGTATAAATTATTGATCTTTGTTACCTTTGTTGACATCTATGGTGAATATGTGGAGAGCTATTTTCATATGCGCGATCCTTATATTTCTCGTACCAGGTATCACTTTATTCTCACTTCTCATATTCAGCTAATTCATTAGAAGCAGAAATCACCATTGTTGGATAAAGTTGCACCCAAACAGACGGTTTGATTAGCCAATTTGTCACAACTAAAGCCAAAAAACATGTTAACTGTACTTTCACATGTACTGAAGTTTGTTACTTTTCAACTAGATTTTTTTTTTTCCGTTCATCTAAGTGGTGCTTAGGCGGGGTGTGGATGTGATGTATGTGATTATTCGGGTGTCTTGTTTAGTTGTTTACAATTGACCCACTAGCTATCAACGGACATGTGGCTTTACTTTGTGATGTGACTACCACTCTAATCTAATGTTTTGAAAGCTTTAGGAACATCAATTTTAAACATATTAATGTGTTAATTTATTTTATACATGTATTCATTATAATAATTTTCATAGTTATGTTAAATAAGTCATAATACGTATTTATCTTTTATTTGAAATAGAAGTGACGAAGATGAAGATGACGGTGGAAGCTAAGACTTGCCTACAATATTACGCAGGGATCAAACCATATTGCGATGGCAGTAGATTATTAGATGGTCCGTGTAAAGATAAATGTATATTTGATCATGGACCATTAGCAAGTGGTTTTTGTCAATACACTCTTATAAAGTGGTGTGTTTGCCAATACCCATGCTAATGAGTCGTAACTTACATGTATGCAACATTATTTTGCCTAAATTAAATAAGACGAAATTCAATTAATTGTTATGCACTTTTTTTTTTTTTTTGTTGAACTTGTATTCAAGTAATTCAACTATTACTTTTAGGGGTGAGCATGAACGGGTACCCGCTCCAAAATCATGGACCCGGACCCGTTTCTAACGGGTCCTAAAAATTAGGACCCGTACCCGGACCCGTTGACAACGGGTCCTAGAAATTA
>JBBYHQ010305048.1:0-18462 GCA_038382645.1 Spergularia azorica | reverse complement strand
GTGAACAAAGGGAGTGACAATTTGGATTTAAAATGTAGCTGCAAGTTCCTTCCATCTGACCCTTCAATTCGCTTTGGAGAAGCCCTACATTCAGTGAAACAGCCAATATCACACCTTGCTTTTCCTCTTTCATTAAGTAAGTTATCAAAGACTAAGGACTATCACAGCTTTATTATTAACAACGAAGATTAAATCATGTAAGTATGCTTCATGCAATGGTGTGCAATTGCAGCAACACACATCAACAGAGATCTCAAAGGTCTCAAATTTCATGCAAAAAGAAGTATGCATATGAATGGTCTGAGGCTTCGTGTCGTTCATATTGTGGAATCAGTTGGTACGTGGATGGAATAATGAACCCAATTCCAGAAGCTTTGTACCTTTTGGATTATGTGACCAACTGTTACAGCCTGACAGGGTCCATAACCCCGTTGGGTATTGGGTTTAGTACCCCCCCCCCCTCACATTTAAATTCAAATTGTGTGACATAGTTAAAATTCCTCACCCACCACAGTCGTCGACATCAATAATTAGCTCCGTTGCCACCATATTCTATAACCATTCCACCACTTACTCCATTAACCACAACCCCAACCACAACCACCTCCGCGAACATGACCCTAGCAGGGCTACTAGTCCAGTGGCGGAACTAAGTAAAAAATAATGAGAAAGGGGGGGGGGGGGTTAGAACCCTTGACCTGTGACCTATAACCTCATCTTGTGACCGTTGGGCTAAATTGAACTTACTGCAATATTTGTGGGAAGGGGACTGAGGTGGTGCCGATTTAGTGTCAAAGGCACGCCATCCACAATGATGGAGAAAGAATCCATGGATAGGTGGTGATGACATGGTGGGGGACGGCCAGAGGGATCACCAACGTAACAAATTTTTACCACGATGTATAGTGAGCCATATACCACAACTTTTGATAGGAATAGGAATCAACAAATCCATCCCTCAGGTTTTTGAAACCCATTCTTCATCCCAGAAGAGAACCAAACGACCCTAATAGTTCTAGAGCCACAAAGGGTGATAGAACAAAGAGTTTCCTCACTTAAAAAAAGCAAAGCACTCCATTGTACTAACACGATGTCAACCAACACATCATTCAGAAATATAACTGGACATGTTTCATGCAGACTACGCAGTGGTAAAAACGCTTGTATAGAAACGAAAACTAGCATACCTCCCGTTGATTCTCGTGGGGCCTAGCCTTGCCAGAGCACGCTCCACTTCTTCACTAACCTATATCATAACATGGAAAGCCAGTCAATACAATTATTCTGCACAGATGACAATTAGAGAAATCTCATACAAAATATATCATGCCAATTGCCAAAAGAGCTTCGATTGCAAAGGCAAACATGCTGCTGAAAAACTAACCCTCCTAACGTCACTATAACAGACAGCCACAATGCGAAATTAAAACAGATATCTACTCAAAGTGAATTCCTACCCAGATAGTGTCTCTTCGACAAAAAATAAGTTGCCTACCCTCCCTTTGACAAAGTGTTTCCCTTACGTTCTTCTCCCCAACCCCCTGAGAGGAGGGAGGGAGGGCTGTGCACTGCTACAGTCAGTAATGAAATAATTCACTAAGAGCTTTCAATTACAATAATGAGTAGACAGAAAGTTGAAGGTATAATAACTGCTAAATTGTACACAGAAAGATAATTACTACACAAATACATTTGCGACCAAGCCATCTAAAGAGTATACACTTCAGAAAATGTAATTGCAATCACAAAGTAGCCTTAACTCAGTAAAGAATCAGCATAAGTTTTGACTCGTAATTGTATAACAACTTCATAAACAGACAAAATTTGAGACAGGTGCAGATCGATGAGTCAGGGTAGTTTATTGCAGGAATGGATTTTCAAAGTTATGCAGGAAAATAATAGCTGGAGTAGTAATTTATCTTACAACTCTACGCAGTATAGGTTCTAGCGATGAGCAGAGTTTCTGCAAGCTGTCAACCTTCAAAGCTTCTACAATCACGCTGCAAGAAACATACAGAGTTTCATGATTAGGTTAACAGAGGCAGTCTCGAGATGATACTTGAAATATAGACAAAAGTAGGGTCATTATCCAGCATCAGCAAGATATTAGGTACCACTCAAGTCAGTCATTCTTTGCTTCAGTCCATTTAAACCAAAGTTCCAGAAAGAGGAACTATTAAGTCCAAACAAAGGATATTAACTAAAGCGTACTGTGGAGGTTGAATATAAGATCTGGAACCATTTCACAGTTATCGAAAGATCTCTAGTTTCTCTCTTAAACTTGTCTCAGACTTGAAACTAAAGGTATCACATTATACTTCATTTTTTGTGGTAAGACAAATACTTTGACAATGCTTGATCACATTTCTAATTTATTGCCTTTTAAGTAGCTTCAAATGAAACCCTGATGCCCCAAGCATATATCATTCAAGCAACATTAACCAAACACAAGAGACCGTTACTCCGTTACAGAAAGCACATTTAGAGACCAAAGGCAAAAACTCAACAAGAAAGCACCACTATCAAATACAACAAATGGTTAAAAGTATCTTGAACATTACACAGCACTAACCCGCAATTAGCAAATACAAGTTTCCTCCCTTACCAAATACAACTAGTAACACAACTCCTGGGTTATTAAGCATAGAGAAATGTAGTCATGAATCAACTAGCCAACAAAATTTACCTAGCTAACGCCGGCCGCTTGCGCTCGGGCTGCTCATCATCACCACCACCACCACTACCACTAGCATCCAAGCTCCTTTTTCCTCTCATACTATTGGATCTCTCCATGGCCCTTGTCTGCCTCTGCATTTCTCTCCACCAGTTTCACCCACCACCAAGATTCACAGATCTAAACAACAAATAAACCACAAATTTGAGCTCAATTTATGCACAAATATAAACAAAGAGTCAATTACAAGCTTCCCCCAAAATCATATACTACCCAAATGCCCAAAAAACACCATACACACAGAAAAATAAATAATTAAAATTAAACACTACTCATCATTACCTTTCCCCCAAAATAATGACTCAAAATCAACAAAACTCTCAAATTTTTAACATAATGAATAATTACTCAACTCAAATCCCACCTAATATCTCACACCCAAAAAAAAATTTAAAAAAGTTTCAATCTTTGATCATATTTTCCCAAATAAAAAACGACCCACTTCTAATTTCACTAAAACCCACATACCCAGATGAGGAAAATTCAAAAAAACAAAATAAAACACCCAACACATAAAATTAAATTGAAGAGCTTTAGTAGAGTAAATGAGAAGTTACCAGAAGATGAAGAACCCTAATTCATCGAGCAACAAAAACCCAACAACAACTTCAACTTTTAAAATCAAAATTATAAAAGAAGTGATGATCAAATTGAAGAGGAGGAGGAGAGAGAAAGAGGGGAAGTTTTTATGAGTATTATCTGATTGAAGTTTATATATTTAGAGTAGACTTTGACTACCACTACTGTCTGCTGTTGTTTTGTTTGGTGTTTACTGTTTGCTTACCAGTAAACGACGACGTCTCTTGTTGTTTTTGTGTGTTAGATCTTTTTATTTTTGTGTGGGGTTGTCCATGTCTCATATCCATTTATTCCAATTATTATCAATTTTTTTTGTATACTTTTATGAAATTAAATTATGGATACTTTTGCAAGTTGGTACTAATTGTATGATTTGTATCTCTTCCTCTAATTGGTTCATTTGGGGGCCTTCTCATTGAATCTTTGGGTTGATATCTGGTTTTGAGGGCGATTTTGCAAGTTTATTGATTGAGATGATACTGTAATTGGAATGGTAGTGAATTGATTTCGGTATAATGAGAATAACGATACCTCTGGTTGTAGAAGGAGTTTTTTGGCATTTCTTAATGAATCTTTGGATTAACTGTGGTTTTGCTTTTGCTGGATGATTCGTTAAACTTAGATTGATTGACAGTTACTGTAGTTGTTGGTGATGAATGTCTTTTGATTGATGATTATAACGGAAATTTTTTGATGATTATAACGGATTTTTTTTATGATTAATGTAGTTTTTTTTACCATGTGGTGGTTAGATCGTGTAAAATTCAAATGTAGTTTCGTTCTATTTGAATATGTTCTGTTTTTCTGGTTTTGTGTTAGTACCATAGAATTGCCAGAAATAAAACAAGCAACACAAAAATTTGTATCTCTTCCTCTAATTGGTTCTTTTGGGGGCCTTTCTCATTGAATCTCTGGAGTGAAATCTAGTGTTGAGGGGCAATTTTATAAATTTATTGATTGAGAGGATAATGTAAGTGGAATGGTAGTGAATTGATTTGGATTCATGAGAATAACAATACCTCTCGTTGTAGAAGGAGTTCTTTGGGATCTTCTTAATGAATCTTTGAATTAACTGTGATTTTGATTTTTTAAAGAGGTTACTGTAGTTGTTGGTGACGAATTTCTTTCCAATTAATGAATACAATGGAAAATCTTTGATAGAGGAGTTCTTTTTACTAGGTGGTGGTTAGATCGTGAGAAATCATATGTAGTTTTGTTTTGTTTGGATATATTTTTTTGTTTTTCTGGTTTTGGTGTTAGTACCATAGAATTGCCAAAAATAAATCAAACGAACAAAAGTTTCAATAAGACCCACTCCATGGATTGTTTGCTTTTTGGACCGATATTTCACAATCTAGAATGAATTAAATTGGACCATGTCTTAAATTCGTAGTTCACCTACACCATCATTTCAACCCAAAATCAATAATTATTTTTGCGTTACATTTCCATTCCAGATAGAAGTTTCGAGTGTTATATGAGACTTCAAGTGACACTAGGTTAACGTTTAAATTTTAGATTAGACCTAACTACCAATGTAGGCATAATTATTGTAGATGATAGTTTTGACACATAAGATAACACTAAGATCTAAAAGAGTCATACTCGAATATTTTATATGATTTAATTGAGAATATCTGATACAGTTTTGAACTAAACCTGTTTCTATACTCAGTAGGACCAAATTTATTAAAATTGATAATTAAATGATTTTCTTAGTCGAATTATACAAGGAGGGGGTGAGTACGAGATGGCATACTTGGTATTAACCAATTTCTATCATCAAATCATTGCTCTAGCAATAAACTGAATTCCAAGTCTGAAGCATACCAAAACATCCTAATTCATCATAATCCAAATAATATCAGAAGCACTAGAAAACCGCGGTGTTAACTACTCAAGCAACTGATGTGTTTGTGTATCTCACACCATCATGCCTTCGCGTACTAGAACACCAAACTAATCAATGCGCATTAGTAGCACATCTGCTGCTTTTGTGAAACTCGTCAATTTTCTGATACAACTTCGTAAGCAACTGTCTACACATATGAGCAGGTGTACAAGGTCCACACATAAGATAGAGAACATTTCCAAGGGGCCTCATGTATATTCCATCCTCGCGAAGCTCTTGAACCAGAGACATTGCATACGTCGAAGCATACCTACAGTAGAATGTACTTTAGAATTCGTGTTCACAGGTAGTAATTTTTGAGAGCAAGGCATTATCCCGTAGATATCTTACTAAGGAAAGAATTGAGGAATCAATTGCCTATTTCTCACTTTTTGAGGAAGAATTTTCACTTACGATGTTAACAGGCAAGACATATACAGAGGCGTTTGTTTCATCTATATATAAGACATTCCACGGCAGCAAACTAACAGATGTAAATCAGTTTAGTAGATTACCCAGCATTAGAACCTCCAGCTTGGAGCTCTAGCACAAAGACCGTCCCGAGCATAACCAATCTTTTTATCTGTGGATGAAATGATATTTTGTGTACGAGTTCTGCGTCCCAAAACTGAAAGTAAATTGTTCACAGAAAAACATATGAGACAATGAACGAAAGTAGATGATTCTCATAATTACAACAATCATTACACTCCACAGCAACAAGTATTAGAGAGTATATTGCCACTACTTTCTTCAAATATCTCACTTTCAATTTCCTACAGTCCCGCAGTCCTCTCCCCCCCTCCCCACCCCCTCCCCTAAAAATCTTTGTTGGGACCAAGACTATTGGCACTCCAATTCTTTCAGCACCCCAAAAATGTAACGTCAAGCAACTAAGTTTTGCAAGTGGTTTCGAGTGGTAGAAGAATTGGTAAAGTGCTAATAGTGTTGACCTTGTTTTTTCTGTTAGATAGGATGATATACTTGATCTCGAAAGTATAATTTTATGTAC
Organism: Spergularia azorica; assembly: GCA_038382645.1. Lineage (NCBI taxonomy): Eukaryota > Viridiplantae > Streptophyta > Magnoliopsida > Caryophyllales > Caryophyllaceae > Spergularia > Spergularia azorica. Next base: position 12,246 of record JBBYHQ010305048.1, on the reverse strand, counting down.
TGTTCATATGTTTATGGATATAAATAATCATAGATTCTAAGTTTTGATTTCCCTCCATGAAGATTGGCTTCATTTCCTAGAGAGCAATGAGTCACAAGGAGAAAATGAACAAAACGACACACAATTGTATCAATTGCTCTGCAAGCAGAGTTTTCCAGAAGATAGAATTCATCCTTAAAATGCTGCCAGAATTCCAAACAAAGGTTGTCACTCACCTCTCCAAGTGCTTTTCCTTGAGGCAAAATATTCTTATTTTTCTTTGGGTCTTTGAAACTCCTAATAGCTGTAACAGCCGCAGTACACCCCATAGCATGTGCAGAATAAGAGTGCCCATGCAAAAGCGCCTTCAACTGGTACACCATAGAAGACAAGTATATCAGAACATACGAAATGATGACTCTCAAAGCAAAAATAAACAAAGGATCACCTTTAAGATCATAGGATTCATACATAGTTATCATTAAAAATTATCTTTATAGAATTTGGACGTTGATTAATTTTATTAATTAGTAGACCCTTTGAACTTGAATAGGCCGAAATTTCTTATGTTTTGGTAATCAAGCAGATCTTTTAGTGACAAAACTTCCTACAATGGGTTAGCCCTAGATGAAGGAAAGGTACAACATTGCAACCAGGTAACTAGTGATGAAGATTTTGAAAAACAATTATAAGAAAAATTGACAATAACCACTGCCCACTGATTTCAACAAATAAAACTACTAAACAGCATTCATATATCCAATTCAAATTGCAAGAACATGATCTTAACAATAGAATGCCAAAAGACAAGTAATTATAGAAGAAGAGATTCAACCCCTCCCCCCCCCTTTTTCAGAGAATAAAAAGCCATCTTATATTTGTTTGACAGTCAGCGGCTCTGAAATGCATCAGGTGTTTGATAACTTCTATTAATTTCCATTTCTTTGAAGACAACAATTTTCGCTTCCCTGTCCACAGTTACATAGAACCTTCTTTGTGATAGCACTGATACGTAATAGCGACCCTCAAATGTGGAACATACTTGGTTCCTGTACTGGACTACAGGCATTTACTAAAGCAGCTCACCTTTGAGTCGCCAACAAAAGTCCGGAAAATATCCTCAGTTGCTACTGTGGCTGCCATAGGTATGATCCCACCAGTCATCAGCTTTGCATAACAGGCTATATCAGGTGAACAGTGAAGTAGTTCCGCTGCAGACTGCCCACAAAGATTTATCCAATGAATTCTAAACACGATGAAGGAGATGCAATAAAATTGTTAATACTGGCAACCAACCTCCACTCCCAAGCGCCAGAATCCCGTGAAGACCTCGTCAAAAATGACTGGAATTTTTTGACTCTTACACTCTTTGACAAGCATCCGTTGAAAAAGCGGATCAATCATATGCATACCTCCAGCACCATGTATAACTGCGGGAGAGTTACACGGACCATCAATATAGCACCAACCAAAATAGCCCCTTCTCTGCATTTCCCCATATTTAAACAAGCACAAAACCACTATCATACTCAGATAATCAAGGACCAACATTTAATTCACAGCAGAAAATGCAACATTACAGTTCAAACAATTTCGAACATAAGAGCAAATGGAATTACAGGAACCTTCCAAAGAGCAACTATGCATCATTCACTTTTGCATCACCAATGGTTCTTTTTCTGGTAAAGGTCAATATTGCATATATAAAATTGATTCTATGTGCTGATATGTGGGCCTGCTTTTCAGGGACATAAAACAGGTCCAATCTTTGGGGTCATAACGTTACAAATGTTGTGCTAGGGCCCCTATGATGTTTTCTTACACAATATGAGCTACTTTCCAATCTACTTAACACGATAAATCTAACATCTGCGGTGGCTCAGGTCATATGAGAGAATGTGGAGATTCTTTCATATCTAACCATCCTCAAAAAATCTTCGCAGAGGCAAAGGTTAACTTGTTATCCCCCGACCCTAATTTCTATAAAAAAAAAAAAAAAAAAAAAAAGGTTGTTGTATTTCTATACTCATCCAGGGGGTCCTAAAAAAGTATTCAGATAGTTGCAGTACCAGTATATCACTATATGGTGATAGGGTCCAACAGTGTGGACTGTGGCATACAGCATAATCAAGGTAGCCTTAAGTAGACCAACATAAACTAATATATAGACCCTCACAACAAATTTTCATCTAAGGCGACAGTTTTATGTTTTATTCTTGTCCTCTTTGAATTTTCGCGTTCCTATGATAACAAGGACACATCATTATGGTTTCAGAAAAAAGAGTAATAAATATTTCCTCCGATCTTCTGGAATTGCAACAATTTGACTTCAACACTATTCAAAAGCATACTTTGGCCATTACAGAACTAAAAAATCTAATTACATTTTTTTAAAGCGTAATCCTATAAAAGTAATGTCAAATACAAATCTAACCATCTATTTATATATATTATTTTTTTCAATTTTATATTATATAAGTTACTAAGGATCAAAGTATTATTTTGACAAGTGTGAAAATCAAAGTGTTGCTATTCCAGAGAATCATGGGGAGTCGAAGTCTGTGGATACAAACAGTTGGAATACTACAACAGCTAGTAGCAACAACACCATTTGTCATTGCTACTAATTGTAGCTTAATCATTTCTGTTGTTAACCATAGCTTTCTTACTCTTCTTCTGAGTTCTGAGAACATGTAGCAGCATATCTAAGATGAATCTGAAAACTAAGGTCCACATCAAATGTCATAACTACTAGCACAAAATAAACAGCCAAAGCATCCTTGCCTGGTTCAATGATTAGTGCTGCTATCCACTTATTCTGTTCCCTTCCAGAGTACTCCGATAATGCTTTTGATATATATGAGGAATATATTTCAGAAACTTCTGATGCATCCCTGCTCTTTGAGAAGACCTCCTCATGCAATGCAAAGGCTGAACAAATAATGCACGTTATATACCTAGAAGAAGGCAAAGGAGGTATAAATGTAAGAAGAGACTGCCAAACTTACTTAAATTTTCCAGCTTATGTCCTTCAGATTGAAGTTCGTCAGGTAAAAGAAGATTCCACTTTCCACAATGCATGTAAACAGTTGGTGGATCTATGAAAAGGCCTCTGCCAATGTACCTACAGAAATCAAATATCACTTAAAACGTAAATAGATGCTTATCAGGAGCTGCAGACAGTACTAAGAGGCCAACAAGGCACAACTATCACGTTTTTAAGTTCTATAGGACCACTGAATTTTACATTGCCGGTATAGATAATATAGATTACAGTTTTCCTTGTTTTGTTCCAAGAAAAAAACATCATCGTATATCCAACTTACAACCATTGCGGAAACATTTCTCATCATTAACACACTGAACATGTGACTGATCAGTTAGCATTGATCACTATAGTAAACGCTAACTGAAACATATATATTAAGTCTACTGCAATTCACAACAACAACAACAACAACATTATTATCCCAGTGCCTCAAAGGCTCCCGGCTATGGTGAGGTAAGGTGGAGTTGGATGTAAGCGAGCCTTACCCCTATGTTAGCGATCCTACTCACACACATAATGAAAATTGCGTTGGAAATTGCAGTGGCAGTTTAAAGAGCCATTTTGCTTTCCAATTATGGCTCACAAAACTGTCTCTATAGCAATTTAATAAAAAATAAAACATATAACCGAACATCACAATCTTTCAACTTCGCTGAAATGGATAGGCTAGAATAGCCAGTGACAGTCATAATTTTCAATAACTCCCTATCCACACTTTCTCTTACTAATCCAAAACTTTACGAAGTTTCCTGAAGTATCCATATGACATTGCATAGTAATGAAAAGGGAAACCAAGATGTAAATTCTGCTCTAGATATAATTAGATCATTTCTGCTCTGATGTCATGATCCTACATGCCGTAATACTCCTATTCTACATTCTGATGCTATGATCACTTTAAAGCATGTGAGCCTAAATAAAAGCCCCTTAGATATTGGATTATTGTAGCATATAAAGGTCCCCGAGCTGCAGACCAACCCATGGCCCTACCTTCCAACCTGATTGGTTGAAGACCCAAGCTCTACAGTTTCAACAAAATAAGTATCTACTTAATAATGGATGTATGGACAAATGTTTTGATCCTATATATTAACATAATTGGAAAATTCCATCTTGTACCCCTATGTTTTCAAGAATTCACAAGTTCAAGTAAAGTTTTATCGTTATACTCTTTTATGAGAGGGTTAATGCTAGGTCATCATGATCAAGGATGCAATGCATGCATTAGTAATTCTAGTCAGCATACCATGGTTGCTGAAGAAAACCAGTATAGGACGACGGTGCTTGCGCTTCCATAGCACCCAATGTGTCACCGTGATAAGACCCTTTGAGGGCCAGCACCTGCTTCAAGTCAATTTAAGAGAATGAATGTGAACAAGGTGAAAGGCAGGAAAAAGTTTCATCAACTGGAGAAAAAGGAAAAAAAAAAAAGGAGAGAGAGATAGAGAGAGAAACCAATTATAATTACAAAGTCTAATCTAGAAAAGTTCAGAGAAAATTAGCCTATCTGTGACATTGTATCATCTAACAACTACAAACAATGGAACTTGGGCACTTAATGTCTGAGCAATACTCACAACGAAAAATTCTCAACATTCCCTTCTATCACCTAACATTGAACAAGTGTGTCCTATCTACAGAAGATAGAGATCAAAGTTGACTTGAACAATATTAAAACCAACTAAACACAATGGCGTCAAATTGAAGAGGATTACTCACCCTAAATTCTACAGATGTTTTGGATTTCTGGTCTGAAATATCCAAGATCATATCATGGTCATGCAAGAATTTGCGAAACGCCATCTTAAGAGCAACTTCGACTGCTGTTGAGCCATTGTCTGAAAAGAAAGTTCGAGAAGCCCAACCTGTCCATGAACAATACTGATTAAGACACTTCAAAACTGGACATTGATAGAATGTGACATAACTTCTCAAGAGAATTCATATGTGATGATGACTCCACCACAAGACGAATTGGCTCTACAGTCAGGCTAAATGTGCAAAGTCATCTTTGCAGAAATATAATGTTTCAAATGAACAAATTATTCAGATGTAGCTATAGTTTTTTTAACAAAGCAGTACTGACTTAGTGACTCCTCTAGCTATCAATCTCTGTATAACATCTAATGCATTACTTACAACTTCAGACAACTTTAAAGAGATACATATTATGAGAGGGATATTGGGATAAAATATTGTAAGTGGGAATGTAAGATTCATGGAGTGCAAATAGTCCCTCTCAAAGTTATTAGCTCACTTAGGAATTAACATCCCAAGGTAAAGACACCCAGCACCCTTGTTTTGTAGTGGATGACCAACAACATGACTTCATCTTGTCATTGATTAGATCAGCTGAATTCAAAATTGTAGAATGCCTTGTAGCCTGAGGAGGCTAGTTAGAAGTGTTTCAGAAATATGAATCTCACAAGTACACATAGACAAGAAGATTTCATTACCTTTCCCAACTCCATCAAGCAAAAGCTCAGCACAGTGTAAAGCTGGTTCATATACATTCTCAGGAAACATTACGTGCCCGTATCTCGCAGCAGCATATCCCATATTTCTTGCCAATTCAATCTGAAACCACCTAGATTAATAAACAACATTAAAGAACGTACAAGGTGCAGAAGATCTTCTACTTTCTTTCCAAAAGCACAGGATTCATATTACAGACTTCGACTGGAGGAAAACACTAAAATCATGAGACCAGTAGGAAGACTTAATTTCACTCTCTATGAGTTTACTGACTGAGTTACTATTTTTTTCGCCACTTCAATAATCAAACCATGCATGGTTTAATGTTATAAGATACTTCAAATCTTAGGGTGACTCTTTAAACAACAACTATGCGCAGATTTCCTTTTCTGTTCCGGATCCTAAATCATTTGAAGCAAAAGAGATGACAAAGTCAATGGTAGTGCTACATATCCCAGTAACCACATTTATAATAATCTAAGAAGTTTGATTTGAGAGGGTTTCAAGGAAAAAAAAGGGAGGGAATGGGAGGGATGATGAATAGTTTATTGGAGAGCTTTTGGACTGGCAACTTTGGCAAGGGTGGAGAGTGTTTTTCTTGCTCACGCTCCTTTCCAAATAGAAAAGTTTTGAGGGGGAGGGAGGAGGCCCTTCCCTCACCTCTTCTTCTCCTGTTGTAATTTTCCCTTTCCTAGATACCCATTCCTCAAAAAATTCTCTCCCTTTCCTTCTGTACCAACCTGTTTTTGTTTTCCATCCCAGACCTTCCTCTTCCACCTTGTCCCTCCCCTGCTTTTCCCTGCAGTTTCTTATCTCTACAAGTAGGTTGTCTCTAATATTGGGTGATTCTAAAACTCTTGTCTACGTTTCTAGGGCTCAACTACTCAAATAGCAACTACCTCTCACAGTATGAACTCAAAAAAAACTCAACCATTCATCTTGGTCTTCAATATTATTGCTATCTATCTAAAGTTGTACATCAAACCATCACGAAAGCCCAAGGAAGAAAAAGATCTCTCAGCTTTTATAATGAGTTCTCGGAAACAAAAGCATAAAAGAAACCACTTATTAGTTCCGACCAGTATGACCACAGGAAAAAGAGAGTAAAAAAGCAAATGTGAACTATAACCTGTAAGGTAGAGTCAGGGCCTTGTGTCCACCAACTAGCACATGCATCAAACTGTTCAGTTATAACATCATGATCATGAACCTGAAATAATAGGACTTGACATGGTTATTTGCAGAAAGAAACTTGATGATAAAATGATACTAAATCAATATATTATCTTCATGAGGAATGGTGAAATAGGATGCCGAAAAAACAGACTTGGATCTTTACTATCATCTTGCAAAAACCAGTTGTCTATTGGTTCCCAAACAGATATGCATATCAAAGTTGAATACGCCAGGAATACAGTCACCTTATGAATTGCAAACTTTTCACCACAACGAGAATCTATTACAGTGATCTTTTCTTTAGGTACAAGCTGATGCTGAGTAAAAGGCCACCATAAAATATCTCCTGCCTTCTCTCGCATTGCATGCAATCTTTGCACTCGGTCTGAAAAAGCTGACATGAGTATTTGCTTGAGAGAATCGAACACACCACAGGATTTATCGAACCATTCCATCAGGTTGTCAGATGGATCTTGTGGAATAGGAGGTAGTACAAGAACTGGCACACTAAAACAATAGGAGTCCATCAGCAGTGAAAGAGAATAAATGATACAGAAGCAAAAGAATTAAAGAAACTAGAGCATACTATATCGTTTGAGAATTATTTATCACATGTCACAATACAAGTTTATATAAGATGATATATATCCATTTGAGATTGTATTCTCCTAAGCTTTACCTCTCCATCATACTAAAACTAAGATATTTAAATCAAAAGGTGATAAATTGCGATTTTATTTTAGACCATTGCCCTCAACTTCATCTTGTAAAAAGAAAACAAATAAAAAAGGGCAAGGCTTTAGTACAAGATTAACCACAATAAGCACTAAATTACCGATTACACAATTAAAAGCCCAGCAGGTTAATTACCCATTTTGTAGATAAGATGACAGTGAGGCATCATTGGCAAGACCACCATCTTCGAGCACAACAGCTGCCACATCATAGCCTCTGAGCTTTAAGCTCTCATAAGCTGAAACAGTTCCAGAAATGCCACCTAATTTCCCATCTCCAACAAGAATTGCAGGTAGACGGAACGGTCTGCAAGTATGGGAAAGATAATAAATCATATATTAATTTAAAGGTGTCAGATTTAACAGAAAAGAGTTTAATAAAAAAAAAAAAAAAAAAAGATCAGCCTCCTTATACTTCCCGCCTTCCCCTCATTCAACTCAAACTCGAAACTCAACTCAAGGTGACTACGTGAAAAATGTACAGAAGAACAGCTGATGTCGTTCGACATGCCGCTCATTTTAAAGATTCAAGAAATCGACCTTATGTGCAAATTCAGCATGACATTCACTCCATTTACCCTTCATACAAGAACTAAATACCAGACTCCACAAAGGCACAAGATCAATAAGCTTACAATCTACAAACAGATTTTAAACTACAATGTACAGAAAAGAAACCATTACTTTCGCTTTATGAAGAGATAATCGAAGGAAAAAAGCAGAATGCAAATAGAAATTCAGATAAGCAGTCAAATCAATTATGTGCATTACTACTGATATAATTTCTACCATATAGCAGAGGGAAACTACTGGAGATCAGATATTCACAAGCATTATATCCTCGTCGACAACTGAAGAAGGGCTATTTGACTATTCCCATTACATATTACAGACGGAAAAATACATTCTCCCATACCAATCACTATGCTCACCATCATAATATTAAGAGCATTTCGTAAAACATGCAAAGATGGTTACTTGTTGGAGCATTGCCACTCCCTAGGCCAATCTACTTCCCACAAAATGTAGGAACACTCCTTAGTCCTTACCTAGCCCTAACGTGAGTCGAACTTTAAATTAATCGTCACTTCCTACATACAAGTAGTAGAGAACTCCACATAACAAAACAATGTCCACTACTTTCAAGGAAGTACCATTTCCTAGGAAATACGACTTCTTCATTCATCCAATCGAGCATAAACTATATCAATGAAATATTTGTCATGTCTACCAATACTGAATAAACTACAGCATGACAATATACCTCTATAACTCCAAAACATTCAAAACAACAATGGTTGAAGTAAACGAAAAATCGAGGTAAGGGGCGAAAAAACTACCTATAAAGATCACATTGAAGAGTGCCAGAAGGAGCAGGACTAGCAACACCACCAGCTGTCTCAATCAACCCCCAAACTTCACCACCGCCGCCGCCACTGCCACCCTCACACAAACACTTCTCCACCAAACTCAACAACTCCTCATCCTCAACACACATTCCTTCTCTCTCGGCCGCCAAATGCGGCGACACCGCCTCCTTATACGCAAACAACGTCTTACACACCAATGTACGCCGCCGCTGCTCTCCTCCGCCACCTTCCTCCGCACAAAGCGTCCTCTCCTGGTACCAATCCCTCACCTCCCTCGCAGCCGCGGTGGATACATTGACGACGTGGTCAGACGCGAGGAGTGTGGCGGCGTTTCTCCGGCGGTGGTGGAGGTGGCAGGCCTTGGAGAAGACGAAGCGGGCGTCGGAGTCGACGGGGAAGCCGGTCTGCGCCGGTTTGAGGTAGAGGAAGTGAGAGGATGCGGTGGAGGCGGCGGCGAGGCCGGCGGAGACTAGGGTTTTACCGAGGCCGGTGTTGGAGGACCAGACGGTGTAGATAGGGTGGGAGAGGGGGAGTGTGGAAAAGTGGCGGGAAAAGTGGTTCCGGTGGCGGGAAAGTCTGGTGACGGTGATTAGGGTGGTGTACATGGTGGTGATGTGGTGGTGGACGGTGGAGGATGAGAGAGTGAGAGAGTTTTGAATGGGTTTATCGGCGACGGGTTTAGCGCCGAAGGATGAGGGGTTAAGGTGGGTTAATTGGGTCCGGTTTTATTGGTGTGGAGTTGGTGTATCAGTCAGCTAACTAACCACTCCTTTGGTTCCTTAGGCCCTACTCCGTATTTAATAGGGAGTTATTTTGACGATTTGGTTTGTATTGAACCGAATTGATTCGATTGATTTGAATGTATTTGGTTTGATTTTAATTTGCTGAAAAATGAATTGTATCTAAACAAATTAATAACTGAAAGTAGTATAGATTTATTTATTGTTATTTGGACAATTTTATATGATTTGAATGAAACTGAGATTTGATGTGATTTGATTTGATTTGAATTCATTGTTTTTTAAGTTGAATCAAACACGGTCTTAGTTGACGCGACATACAAGTGTTGCTTTTAAAAGGCTCAACCCCTGTGAAGTGGGTTATTGTGTTGGAGATTATGTCGTATAAAAAGACTATGGTTATATAGTTGTTGAATGAAGGTGATAGTGTTTGAACCCAAATGATAACACAAATTCTTTGATTCAATTTTAGATACTTGTAGCTGAAATTATTACTCACATTGGATAAAAAGAAAAATTATGAGCATGTAATTGCTTAATGTTGCTAGTTTCATTTGGATAAGTTGCTAGCTTATGAGGGTTTGGCCCTTGTGAAATTGAGGGGCTATTAGACTAGAAGTATGATCACTATGCGAATGATTTTGTTGATGTTATTTTTGTAATCTCCAAAGTAGAGCGGTCTTGATGGGGCCAACCTCTCCCCCCTCTCCTCCGGAGGCCATGTCAAGGAGGGAATACTATAAATGTTTTCTTATTAACCTAATTAGTTTATTTGATAAGCAAATCATCTTTAATCTTATACAATAAATGTGCAATATATGTCTTTTATAGTTACATATTTGTTTAATATTAGTTATCCGAGGGCACGATTCTACTTCTGCTCCAAAGCTTATTCACTTTGCATTATCATATAGTTTTCGAAGTTGTAATGTTTTGACGGGTTGTGGCCATTCTATGGCAGACCACGTGACCATTTGTCAATCGAATCATATCATATGCATCGATCATTTGTCAATGCTCATAAATCACCCTTTAATAAGAATCTCATCAACTTCACTATATATGCAATCTTAATCAAGAAAACCAAAGTAATAAATCCAATACACTAAAACTGCGTGGATATGATTGGTAAGAAACTACAATACTCATATATGCATCATTTGTCGATGCTCATAAATCACCGTTTAATTAGAATCTCAACTCCCCTATATATGCAATCTTAATCGAGAAAACCAAAGTTTACATTTTTGCATGAAAATAAGATCATTTTACATTTTCCACTGGTTATGCAAATTCACAATATACAACAGTGATCGAACATCAGATCACTTGTTATGCCAGGTGCAATAAGCCTATTTCATCCATTTTATCAACACTGCTCAATCGATCACATATATAAATCTACACTAGTACTACCACTATAGTCTATATAGTATTTACCAACAACATACACAACATTATTACATGATCCCTTGCTAATAACATTCGATGTACCCTAAAACATTCACAATTTAAACATCAACACACGATGCACTTAATTACTTAAAGCCCTAAGCACTTGAATTATCAACTGATAATAAAGATTTGTACCAACTTAACCACAGTTCTCGAGTTTGATAACGGCCTCTAATTTATACACTAAGTAGCGTAATCTTGATAAACTTGTGTACTACTTTCAGACTGATGATGATCAAGAACAGGTGAAGCACCCCAACAATTAGTAGAGTTGGATTCACTAGTAGACCACCAACCACCCATGCCCTCAAATTCATTCACCACTTTATCACTACCCAGTAGCTCATTTAGGTCTGTTTGGAAGCTTGGTACCCTTTGCATACCAGGGTATCCTTCATCATTCTTCATAGAACCAGTTGTCACGTCCACAAAATTCGCGAAATTGTTATTAGTATTATCATCATTATGAATCGCACCAATGGAGCTATGGTCTGAAGATGGTGATCCATCGTTTAAACTCGAGTTCTCCAACTCCTCAACTTGTTGGCTATTAAGATCACTAGGGTTATTTTCATGGGAGTGTAAGAGAGTTGTGGGATTTTGATGGAAGAAATCGAGGGGACTCGTATTAGTGTTGTATGATGATAAATGTTGCATTTGATTGAGAGATTGGAGGTTGTTTTGGATGAGTTTTTCTTGAATGAGAGGGTGTAACTTAGGCCAAAGTGTAGGATTGTCGAAAGAAAACGAAGAATTTTGGTGTTCTTGTTGATTCTGAAGTTGCATATGGAGCTGAAGTCTCTCCAAGGCCGAGCTGCTTAAGGAAGGTGGCTCCTCCTTGACGCCATTGATTCCACCTTGTTGTTGTTGTTGCTCTTGCTTTCGGCGTCCTAGGAGCTTCTTCTTCAGCCTTGTGTTCCAGTAGTTCTTGATGTCGTTGTCCGTCCTTCCTGGTAGTTGTGCTGCTATGATCGACCATCTGTCATAGGTTCCATTATGGTATCAGAGCCGAATCAAATAGTCGCATACATATTTAATTTATTACATTCTAGTATATATGAATCTTAAATTGAAAATGAAATGATAGAAATGAGATTATTCTAAACCAGGAAGAAGGGACAAGTAAGTGAGGAATTTAAAGATTAATATATGAATATAGGGTTTTACCTGCTCCCAATACTAATGTAGAGACTAAGAATAATGTTGTCTTCCTCCTCGGTGAAACCACCATGCTTGATATTTGGCCTCAAGTAGTTCAGCCACCTTAG
>JBBYHQ010305040.1:0-18464 GCA_038382645.1 Spergularia azorica | reverse complement strand
ATTTTGCTCCCAATTTCCGAGGTCTATCCAGGCACATCTTTGCTTTATGAGTCATGGCACCACAACTGCAGATGCGTAGAAAAATTAGACGCTTGATAAAAGAGAATCAAACTATCAAAGAAAATCATCAGAGCACAACCTAATACAACAACAGAAATCTAGTGTCAGAAAAGCCTCCATCAATAGGGAGGTAAGGGCTGTTTGGATATACCTCCATGTTACAAACATAGAGATGCTGCAACTAAATGACCAATAATGAAGCCCAGACTTAAGGGAGACCAAAAAAACACGTCATACTATCACAAAGACAAGATATTTTTCTCAATAAAGAGAAAATTATACTTGAATCGGGCCATTGTGAAGCAAAAGAATAATCTTGGGCTGTGAAAAGGAGAAAACTTAAAAGGGCCTACTCTGGGTGCTGGATCATTAAACAGAAATATGATGAACTTACTTAGATTCGATCTCTAAGATAAGACACAAAACAGCTTTTGGGGTGATGAACCTACAAATAAGCTTAGGGGTGATGTAATAGCATTAATATATAAAAGCTTTCATTATCACCAACACCTGTCCAAGAATGCATTTGCACAACTTAAGCCAAGCTATGCGCCTTCTGGAGGACTCAGTACTTCAATAAAATACATCACAGAAGTCTAACTAAGGCCAATCAAGGAAAGCAAAATGGTTCTGACCACTTTACAGTCATACATGACTACATTCACTTGTCCAAACAGAAGGTATTGATTAAAAGGAGACATGTAAACATGGTCGCTATCGACAATAGCAATTTAACAATAATTATAATAAAAAAAAAAATAGATATTGGAACAAAATAACATACTGCAAAGAGTGCAAACGCAAAAAATTAGTGCGCACTAAGAATAGACTCTGACTTACTTTGTACAGGCACCTTTTCGAAACTTGTCTGCCTGAAAACCCTTTTCACCTCTCCTATACCACAATTTTGTATTTTTGGGATCGAATTTCCAATTCCTTTGATGTTTCAAACCCTGAAGCCAAAGCCAATAAAGGAAGAGGGGAGAATGCTAGTCTAGTTAGAATTGAACTTCCATTTGTAATAAAATCACAGGCAAAGAAACAAGAGGGATGCCTATGTGTAGATAAATAACTTACCGGGCCCTCTGTATTAAGGTACCAAGGAGCAGAAGACATATACTGCGGAATGTGAGGGTTAATTTCTTTCCCATCTTCATCAACCGCAGCTGGCGCAAGCCCAGCTTTACGAGCTTCCTCCAATTCAATCTGCTTTCTATGGTCTTCCCTCGACTTGAAAGCCACTGCAACAGCCATTCATAAAGGTAATCAGAAGCAAGCTTCACATCAACAAACAGCATAAAACCACAATTACACAATCACCAATCTTAGCAAAACTAATGGGAATTTCGCAAGTACTATCCCTCTTCTAAAACCCTAATTCCGTCATCAATTCGCCCTTCTAAAAACAGATTACACTTCCCAAACTAGTTCTACTGATTAATTGATCCAGCCCTAGACAACATTTCACATGGAACAATGCGTAATCGGATAGATTCTAACAACAACAGACTCCAACCATGAAGATTTCCTACGTCTCAAATTCACCAATATTAGCAAAACTAATGGGAAATTCTCCAGTACTCTCCCTCTTCTAAGACCCTAATCCCGTCCTCAGTTCGCATTTCTACAGACAGATTAAGTAACCCAAACTAGTTCCATTGATTAATTGATCCAGCCCTAGACAACATTTCACACGGAAGCGATTCGTTTTCGTGTCGATTCTAACAACAAACACAATAGCCAACTACAAAAACGCAAAAATGGCCCGGAACATAAAAATTTGGAACAACGTAACACTGAAGCTAACAACAAACACACGTAAACTTGTCCAAAAATCAACTCTACCAAATCATTTCCACAGCTTCCAAAACCATAATTATATAATTCGAATATCTAATTTACAATTCCAAGCACAAATCAATCAAACTCCCCCAAATTCGTAACCTAATTGCATAACAATAGAACATCAAACAAAACCCCTAATTCAATCCAATTAGAAATTCAACCAACATGATAATCATATCATATAATTAATCAAACCAATTCAAATTCAATTTACTACAAATACGAGATCAAAGCGGTAAAAAGATCGAATCTTCAGAAGTAAATAAAATCAAGGTAAAAATTGCGGGAAAATTGAACAATCGAAACGAAAAATTATACTAAAAAGATGCAAGGAACTGAAACGTACTTGATGCAGTTGCCATGATTGGCAAAAATTAGGGTTTGAATTGAAGATTTGGGGATTTTTCTGGGTGGAGTTTTTGATTGACGATATTTTATGAGGAGAGAGAAAAAGATGAGCAAAAAAAAGGGGGAAGATTAAGTTAATATTAAATTAAATATTATTAATAAGGCGGTTTATCCGAAATTAACTCGGTTTTGACCCGATAGAATATGGACATACGGCCCAATAAGTAATTATTTTCCTTCTTGAGGTACACGGCCCAATATGAGCTAATGGCCCAATATGAATTCATTTTTTTCTTTTTCTATTTTATTTTTATTTTTAGCTTCAATCTAAAAACCTTAAAACCTTTATATGTTCTAGATGGAATTTTTGTACAGGAATTATTGACTCTATTTTCAAGTTGAATTGGATTTATTCGAAATTGAATTCATATCGTGACATTGGAAAGAGAAAAGAAAATTCTGTGATTGTTAAGAAACTTGGATGTTAGAAAGTTGGTAGTTCTCGGGTAAGGAAATCGTCGCACCTAGACATTTTAGGTTAGATGTCTAAGAATTATAAGTAGTCTAGTGAGTTAATATTATTGTTGACTAGTTGCTTTATTCGTTACAATGAATACGTTTCGTAATTTGTCCTGTATTTTCCACTTTAAAATCGAAATCAAACGTCTACAAGTCTTTGCTTGATATCTTGCCTGTATTTGTCATTTTTATTTCTTGACAATTGACATGCACTTTTGTGGACAACAGTGAATGTATCTATACTTATCTATTAATAGTCTAGCATTCCGCGCCTACGTGGCTTGCATTTGTTTAACTGTTAGAAAAAAAAGCCACGTGTCATTAATCTCACCATTCTCATCCTTCCTCCTCCTACCTAACCTTCTGAGAATTTGTTTTGGGCGTTTTCCGCGTTTATGATGTCATTAACCTCCTTCAATCTCCTTCAACCTCATTCAACTTCTCGGCTTCCGATTTTTATGATTTCATTAACATTGAATCTGTTTAGGCATCTCATCCACCTTTCGTCTTCCCCTCCCGTGGCCTATTTATAGCTAATTTCCTTGACAAATCAACTGTTTTTGGTCAGACCGGCGGGAGCTTATTTGATTCCTTGGCTACACGCACAATCATTTCAGGTGCATTCCTCCATTTCTTTATGTACTTTTATTCTTTAACTGTAAATTTCCCATGATTTTATATTGATTTGATTGATCTTTTGTTGTTGTTGTTGTTGTTGTTTTTGAGACACTATTACTGTTTTGAATTTCAACTCTTTGTATTGCTGATCATGCTTAGATTCGGTTTGTCAATTTTTCCGGAGTTTTGGTCAATTTTTTGAATTTGTTTAGAGGTTAAGTTGTTTGATTGACATGTCTTGTTTTCTTCTCTGATCGATTCCTGATTGCAGATAAACTTTGCAACCTCTACTCTCTCGGAGAAGATTACTTTCGAGGTTTGTTTTATATTCTTATTGATAGTTTGAATTTTCGCATTTCTGCCTTTGAATCCGAAATTATGCACAAGGAGCAATGAAGTTTGTATACTGAGCAAATTTGAATTGCTTATGTAAGATGTGAATTGCTTCAACTTGGATAATCGATTTTCATGAATATGCGAGATCGCGAGGCAATTGATAGATGGTTGCTCGAAAGAGGATGATTTTTCGTTACCACTCTTGATCTAATTGTGTTTATAATGATGAAATGATTAAGGAATTTGATATACTCCGTATGCTCTTTGTTCCAATCTTTTTTTTTTTATACTAGATTAATGTAATTTAGGGGATTGCTATTGCGGTAAATTGTGCGAGGATTATAGAGTTTAACCTGATTTAATTCAATGTGTAAAGTTGGAAAAATGATGTCGCTAATGTCCTCCATTATTATCCCACCACCTATTATTGACTCTACTTTTTTAAATACTTAATTCCATAAAAAGTAGTCTTCCCACCATTTTTATTTTTTTTTAGGTAGCGTTTGGAAACATGAATTTGAAAATTTGTAATCATTTTAATTCCATCATTTGAGAATGTAGAATTCAAATATAAATTCAATGTTTGGGGAGGGTGGGATTTCAAAATGACACCTCTTGAGATGTTATTTGTTTTTTGGCCTAATTGGATTTGATACAAATTCCAATGATTTGACACAAATCCAAATTCTCAAATTCTTGAGTTTCCAAACATGGGATTTGTGTCAAATTTGGATTTGAGAATCAAATATTTGTTTCCAAACACTCTCTTACAGGAATTTTATTAAAAAAATAAAAAACAGAAAGGGGGAAAAACTCAGGTCCGTCTCATCCGCTTTCACTCACTACACTCCTCCAACTTTGCTCGTCTGAATTTCCCCGCTATTTTCTCTCTCCTCTCCGTCTAATTTCCCCCCAAAATTCTAGGGTTAGGGTTTATCCAATTTAGGGATTTTATCAATTAATTCCAATTGATCAAATTGAGCAGCAATGTACGGAAATCAGCAGCAACAGCAGATGAGTATCCCCCAGTCTCCTAATCCCAATCCCAATCCCAATCCCAATCATATGCAGCAGCAGCTTCAACCGGAAGATTCTTTAAGCGGCGAAAGCGACACCGTTAATGTCGACAAAACCCAAGCTGGAAATGACCGGAGCTGAGCAATGGTGGAACATTTTCCGAATCAATATTGGTCGTCTCGTTTTTCTGTTGCATTAGCATAAACCCATAAACGGAACATACATTGACAAGAAGATACTGGTATTAGCAGTTCTTTGTATATAGAAGTCTAACTACTTCATAACATCGACCGAAGTATGTCACAACTAAACATGGGCTAATTAAGTTTCCCTGGACATCTCAAAACCTGGTGTTACGCACAAGTTACATATGGATACCCTCCGCTATGTTAAAATGGACAATTTCCCAAACAAAAAAGTCTATAGCTAATTAATCTGATGAACATCTCATCATCTCTACACCATCTCTGTTATCTCTAGTATTTCATGCGATTTCGTCAACAGATTGTGCCAGAAAACATCCATATCTTCACAGTTGTCACTAGGGTACTCCATCTTGACAAACGGCTCCGTAACCAATATGTGATCATCTGAGTTTGACATGCAAGGAAGATCTTCTGTAGACATGGCCGTATCTTCGACCGACAACACTTCCATCCAAAAATCGTCGTTGATCTCAGGCACATCAGCTACATTATCATCCTCATCCTGCTTACCACCTGCATTATCCTCGAGTCTGGCATCATTGTCATTTTCACTAGTACTATTAGTAGTAGCAGTTGTAGTACTCGTAGTAGTCGTAGTAGTATTAGTAGTAGTACTCGTACTCGTTACGGTAGACACATCACTGGTGCAGGGCTGTGGTGAAACAGGCTCAGTCTTAATTACTACCTTGACAACAACAGCATCACTAGTCCTCTCATCATTACCACTTGGTTCCATGCTATTCTCGTGCTTTGGTACTACCCTTTTCTTGGGAGCCACATTCCTTTTGGACACATTCGCCTTTCGGGACCGTTTCCTCGTGGCCCCCGCTGCCACATTAATCGCCGCGGCAGCAGCAGCAGCCGTGGCCACCGACGAGGATGTGGACGTGGTCGTGGTCGGGGTCGGTCTCGTGGTGGAGCCACTATTGACAGGGCTGCTAGTCACCTCTAGTTTAAGGGGGAGTCTCTTCTTTAAGTGAGTGTGCCACACATTCTTAATCTCGTTGTCCGTTCGCCCCGGCAACCTCGCTGCTATAGCGGACCACCTAGGATTTGTCAAAGATTTTGGTGATAATTAAGAATCATAATTACCAAGCATTTTAATAATTAATTAACCAAAGTCTATATGATCAAAAAGTATAATTAATTGAATCAAACTAAATCAAACAAAATCAGTGCCTAATTAATTTATACGAAGTTGAACCATGCAAGTTGCAATTTTTCCAATTGATTATATAGGGGTCAGGAATCTAGCCCATATGAAAATTACTAGTTTTTTGGGTAAATTGGTATGCGACAAAATTTGATTTAGGCCCACTACGTCGTGATTCATGTAGGATTTACATTACATTACTTAGAAAAAAAAAACAACATTATTTCAATAATTATATTCTTCTTTATTTTAAGCTAAAGTATGAAATGTAATAATGTCATGAATGATGTAAAGTGTGACAGTTTTTCTCACTTTACATGACTTGTCAATTTATCACCAGTTGGATTATGAATTACGAAGATCGTTTCTTTTGGTTTTGTTTCGTTATCTAAGAGGAACTCAAACTAAACGTGAACTCTATTTCGCGAACGGAAAGAGTAATTGGCTTTTGAAAGGAAGTAAATATGTCAATTTGGGTAATAGTACATTTTTCTAGGATAATTACTCATGAAAAATTGTTACTAGTACTAGTCAAAGGCAAGATTCATGCACCATTTTTTGTAAGTTGTAACGAATTATACGGCTGTGACATAAGAATAGTCAATTTTGTTATTATCAATTGTAAAAAAAAATGTTGGAACTTTTTTTGTTGCTTTGACTAAAATGAGCAAACCAATATTGACAAAATGGGGTACAATTAGTAAAAGGAAAATAATCATATTATATCTAATCTAATCAAAATAATCTTGGGTATTTTATTTTATTTTATTTTTCTTCATAAAATCAAGAAAATGTGCTACCAAATTTGGCTTGCTATTCTACCATAAATGGATAAAAAAGAATCAGAATCAAGGATAAGTTAACAAATTAGCACATTTTATTCTTTAAAAACAAAATAATAATTCAGTCACATTCTATGAACAACTTTGCTAATTAATCTTCTAAAAAAACGGATGAATTGACCCCAAAAAATGCATCAAATCAATTTCGTAAAAAAATTAAATAACATAAAAAATGGAGAATTTTATTTACCTATTTCCAAGCATTTCATGCAACTTGATGATGGTTTCTTCTTCATCTTGAGTGAAATTACCCCTCTTAATATCTGGTCTTAAGTAATTAGTCCAACGAAGTCTGCAACTTTTACCACACCTCAACAATCCTATAAACATAACATAACAATATTAAAATGTCAATTTAATTTAACTAAATCCATATAACATAAAGTCCATGCAATATGTAAAATAGATCATATCATACACCCATCACCCATCAAGCGAGTCCGCACCGAATCGCGGACTCATTGTAGTGACATTTACGCCTCATTATATAAACCCGAAACATAAAAAAGAGCGGATTATATGAAAAAGTTACCTGCTTGTTTAGGGAGGGCACGCCAATTGTTATGACCATGAAGACGAATGTAATTGACAAGAATATGATCTTCATCAGGGGTCCATGGTCCTTTCTTCAACCCCATTTTCTCACAGCATGGTGCTCTCCCCATTTTTATTCAACAGTACACACACGGTGCACCCCCTCTTCAGTTTTTTTTTTTTCTTTTAATTTTGTGGGTTTTTTCTCTCCTGAAATTTTGAGATTTATTGAAAGAAATGAATTGTTTTTGTGTTTTTTTTTATATATATAAATAAAACGCAGAGTTTAATGTGTCTCACCACTTCCCAAATGCGCAGGGAATATGTTTTTTGGGGCAATATAAATACTTTGAACCATTTGTGGGCCCACATCTGGGCTAATTAGGCCAAGTGTTTAATTTAATGGTCCAACGGGCCAACCCGTAAACCCGTTTTTGTTGGGTCTGATTGTGGATGTCATTAAATTGCTACATCTTGTTAATTGTGAAAGTTTATGCAATGGGAATTAATTGGATGATTTTTTGATTCGATATTTCTGAAGTTTTGTTGGGAATTTTTGGTTTGACCACATCATCTCTCGATGATTTCCACAATTCACAATTCCACGTAGTGTCATTATGGTGTTGTTATCGGGTTAAATTGAGGTCTTTAGAGTGAGCGGTTTATCTGAAACTTCCAAAAATACGTATGAGTAGATAACCTTGTTAGTTGTGAAAGTGTATGGAATAGAAATGAATTGGTTGATGATTTTGATTCGATGTTTATGAAGTTTTGTTGGGAAATTTTGGTTTGACCACATCATTTCTCGATGATTTCCACAATTCCACAAACTGTCATTATGGTGTTGTTATCGGGCAGAATTGAGATCGATAGATTGTGCAGTGTTATCAAACATTCGAAAATACGTATGAGTAGATAACCTTTTAAATTACTTGAATTCCGCGAAGAAAGCATGATAAATCTGAAGTCAAGTAAATTAGGCTACTAGGCCATGACTTTTTTTTAAGGTCGATATTACCATGAGTTTATGTGGTTACTCCACAATCCACATACGTACATGCATTCACCTTTTGAACCTTGGTTATATCACACTTAAATTCTTAATGAATAACTTGTCATTTTAGCGTGAAAGTTAAGTTTGTGCTTTGTTTAGCAACTAATTTGTACTAGAGTTAATTATAGTTTATTCGATAATTTGTTTGACCAAATTCCGTACACCAGCTAGATGAGAAGTACTTGATACTCTTAATTGGTGTGGACTTGTGTTAATTGTTTAGCCATTTTTAAGAGTTTGAAAACTTCCAAGATTTATAGTTTTTGAGATAGGGATATTTCGTATTTTTCTAATCTATGACTTTTTTGTATAAAACGAGTAAAAATACGGTTCGAAATCTTTCAAATGACTTTTTGGTATAATAATGATTATTATACAAAAGATCATCAATCGTCATCACTCATCATTAGACTAAGTCACTAACCTAAGTAATAAACCATCATAAAATCCCAGATTGATTCTCTAATTAATAAGGAACTCTTGAAGTGCCAGCTTTCATAATTCTTGATCATGTACGTAGATAAACAATAAAGAATTAATTGAATTACTCTAAAGGACTATTTATAACGAATTATCCAAAATTGATCTTTATTAACACAGTATAATTCAACTAATATTTTAAGTTCTAAAATTAAGGGCGAAGGGCGTTAGCGCCGGAGAGCAAATACATCTTTCATGCCATCAGCTGAAACCACATGGAAGAGGCCAAGAGGGCATTTGATCTATGACATTATCTTATCTAAGGTCCTTTCTTAGATTCTTTATTCCTTACTTGAATTGCGTTTTGTAAAAATAAAATTCTAGCGTTTCATCATACCCTGCAGGTCTGCATTCTAACATGTATCTCCCAAAACAGCCGACTATCACATATAATTCATCATCCTTGCCATTTACTCCGTATATCTTATACTTTATCCGCTAGTGAGCTCAATCTAAATCACAAATTTACATAATCTATCAGCTGAATATCCGACTGATTGTATCGAAACAACGTACTACTTAATTATAAGTCTCAAGTTTAGAGTCGGATGGTATTACTATCGTTCAATACCAATGGAGTATACTCCCAAAATCCCAAAGCTTAATATAGTAAATTGGCCAAAAACATCCAAAATCCTCAAATCTTAGAGGTATATTCCGATGGCTTACAAAGAACATCTTCTTCAAGTCTCTGTCCTTATTTTGTCCTTTACAATTGGTGTCGGCCCTCGTGGGATTTACGTACGTGTAACTTGGACGAGGCCAAAAGCTTGCACAATACTCTTTTTCCCTTTTTTTTTTTTTGTATTAATTTTCAGATTGATTTGAGTCAAGTTAAACGTGCCACATGCCTAATTTTGTAAGTTGTAATTAAAAAACCAAAGTATACGATAAAGGGGTGGCATTTTTGTAGGATTAAAAGGTTGTTTTATTGATGTTGAAAGGAAGAAAAAATAAATGAGAATCACTAGTTGATTTGATGTAATGATGATGAAACTTATGGAGAAGTTAAGTGGCCATTTTAATGGTGTATGCTTGTACCATGATGTATGCGTCGGCTATACATACATAGTGGATGTTTCTTTTTCTTTTCGAAAAATCTCATTATTATCATCTCATCATAAATTTATGGCCCGATATTAATGAGGATGAATGTTTCCAAATAAATGACATATCCTCATTTTTTTTTCCAATTTTTTGATGTTTTACTTGAATTTGTCTCCTATATTTAAATTGAATGTTAACAAATGACAAAAACAGAGAGTGTATATAAGTTATATCGATAGTGGCACATAAATATGATTTTGCAAATTTCTTAAGAATTTGATAACCCCACATTGATTTTTAAAATTTACTAGTTGATTGAGTTTACGTTAAAAACTAATGAGTTTGATTAGTGGAGTATTAATTAATTAGTTAATGATTTATAAGTTATGACCAGATCGTCTCAAGAGCGGACTTTTAAGTACACTCTAACCAATAAGGATCATCTGTCCCATTTTGTGTGCCACTCCATGTACCCCTCCAATCAAAATTCAGGAAATCCATATTATAACCTCAATAAATACATTTTAATTTTTATATTTAATGATTTTCTGAATTCTAATTGGAGGGGTACAGGGAGTGGCACACAAAATGGGATAGAGGATCTTCATTGCACTCTAACAGTTCAGGTGTACCGTATAATGAATCAGAAGAGATCCTCTGTCCCATAATTTGTCCCACTCTGTGTACCAAACCATTCACGCAATCAGGATTCAGAAAAACATATAAATATCCCATATAAATTAATTTTTAGTTATTTATTTGGTGAATTTCTCAACTCTGATTGGTTTGGTACACAGAATGGGATAAATTATGGGACAGATGATCCTTTCTGATAATGAATGGGTCAAACAGAGCACCAGAAGTCCAGAATCACCAAACAACTTGCTGTTGGGCCCATTAATGACGAACAAGAGCAGTCCGACAGCGATATATTGAGCCCATTTTAACTGTATTCTACCATACAGTTGTACGCGGACAAATCTCATTAAATCCGACCTCTTATAGACTGGCTCGCCAACATTGGACACAATGTCAAAACGACGAAACGTTATGTACGAAAGAAGTCAAAGAACCATTTTAACAAAAAGTCTAAATCATATTAAGGCAGTCTAACAAACGTATGTTGATTGCGACGATCCTTTATAAGCAATCTAACAGTCTAAACCTTTAGCCTCAGCAGCATAGTTAGTCAATCTAAGTAGGCATGTCAAGGTATGAGGTCAAATCCATTGACAAAAGTATGGAATTTTACAGTAGTTGTGGACGTCTCTTCTTTGCTTTGCTCGATTAATATTAGGTTGAAATCTAGTACTAATCGTGTAGTAGTCACGGTATGTATGTAACCAAATTAGTCACATGGAGACGACAAATCGAACAATGTTTATGAATTGACGACGTCGACGGATCTATTTACACGTCCCTTAGTGAAAATGAAGTATGTTACACATGCGTCACGACTCACGACACACCAAAGGAATATGCATTGCAACCATCATCGCTTTCCGGAAAAAGAAGAAAATCGTACTCGATAGCGTCATTTTCAATTTTAATTGTCTGCTTAAACAGTGGATGAAATATAGTGTTACATTTTGTTCTCAGAATCGAAAGAAAACGGTACAAACTCTATACAAAGAAACAAGAACAAAAGAAGAGGGGCCTGTAAGAACACTTGGTGCATTTTGAGCCACAGCAAGGAAAATTAATGGAAGGCAAACATGTCGCGGGGCCTGAAAATCAAGACATTTAAATACATAATCTCGTTAAAATCTAACGCTTGTAGATAACGCCTTGTGAAAAATGAAAAACCATGTCGAAAATATGAAGCAGGTGCTGATACAGGGAGCTGAAAATAAAGGGGAGTTTAGGCAGGGACCTTTGAGCAATTAGCTAATTTGGGTATAGAAACCCATTTGATGTGATCTGTTCATTTTTCATCATTAATCACATTTGGTTGAGCTTGCTCCCAAACTTATCAATCACGCTACATTCCTCGATCATTGCTACTTTATACAGTGCAGTTCCCGGCATTGTATTAGACAACACTCAACATCCGTTTCAAATCACTCAAGGAGAAAATGATCGGAAAGTTTCAAAACTTTCATCAGATACTAGATACTCAGACAGGGATACAATAACAGAAGACTTTCACTTTGGCCTACAGCATGCAAACTACTCAGTAACCCACAAAATTCTAGCGTCAGTCACTCGAAGCAAAATTCATGTATGCTTGGTATATAGAAAAACAGATAGACCAGTAGACTGATATGAACAACAGATCTAAATACATCCTGCTTCAGTGAAGTTTACGACTAACAAGTTCACAAGCAACATAAGATAATTCATTTTATTAGCAAGTGAAGAGATTACCTGAGTTGAAAGCAGATACAGTTCGGCACTTGTAATCGCTGAAGTGTTCTGAAATGTGTATATTACTGTCATTCACGCTGCACACAGAAGTTTAAAACATTTCCGAGGCAAACAGATGGCAATTGTGGAAGGATCAGGAATCAACAAGCCTTAACAGAATGCAAACCAGAGGGGAATAAAAAGATCTTGAATCTTCAAACAACTTTATCTGACAACCCCAATATGAGCCAAAAAAACTTAGCATATGATATATGATCCAACTTTAGAAAAGAAGTAACCCTTTTATGAAATTAATCAAATGCACCTTCATTTACTTGTAATACCATATTAATGGCACAAAATGTCAAAAAAGGGATGACAAAAGGACATAACCCGATCTATCCTTGATTTAAACACAAAACTCTTCACTTAAATATGCACAGTTCAAAAAATCAAGTCCCTAAGATGCAAAACGGCTTCCTGTTCCATCCAAAAACCGATCTGTATGCCATCCTTTCTTTTGAAGTTCAGACAGAAATTGGGGGAACACAGTCTCCATTTTCTCATAAGCCTGGTAAAGAACACTGGGGCTTAGATCATCGAAAGACTGATCACTGTTTGACGCATAAGCAGCTACTAGCCACCCCCTTAAAGCGTCTTCCCCTGTGGCGTCTTGCTTCAACACCATGTCAGTCCATTTATTTCCTTGGCTCAAAATAAACTTCTCCTCCGGGAATATCTCCCTCCATTTACGAAATTTGGAGGGTGTAGCAACCTCGTGTAGACCTCTTCCTACTTTCACTCTTCCAGCATCCTCTATGAGGCGCCCTGGAAAAAGAAGATCTTCCTGGTATCGGAGGTCAGCTGGACTTGATATCTTGCTCATCTGTATAAATTCCAGTTCATAGAAGAGAGGAAATCAGCCAAGACGTAAACAATTACAAGAGTAAAAACTATGACCAATTAGTCTGGAGTCACCGTCATACAAACCTTTACAAAATCGGCCACTAACATAGCAGTTCTCTGAGGATTTAGAGTGTTAACAGGAACAGCTCGCATTTCTTCTACAACACTGTATACATGCAAAACTGAGAGAAGAGGTGCAGCGATCATCTGCAAATAAACATTGAGGATCAGAACACCAATCACGGTGCAGTCTCAAGTGTCTTGTTTTATGGTAACAATCCAAACAAATGAGAGTGGCCGCTATATATCCTGATAAAGAAACTGGTGTAGAAGAATGGGTTGGCAAAAAATTTGGTGAAAAGTGAAAGCAGATAGTCAATACTCGAGAAATGCACAAAGCAAACAATATTGCTGGTTCCAAGAATGTATTGGGAGACGAAAACTAGTTATATTGAACCATAAGGATGCAGCCTACATTAGATTCTAAAAGGACACTTTTTTGAATCAGATACTCGGAGAAAATGGTGAGAACTTCACCTTTCCTTGTGTGGAAGAACAGACTGTGGATGCCAGTGAAATTCCTACTCCAATTCCAAGAACATTGAAGAGCGTCGATATGGCCTCGCCTTTAGCAAACAGATCACTGAGGTTCCCTTCTTTCACAAATGAAGAATAGAGCGGCAACCTCGTTGCTCTAGCAGCAACAACTGCCATTCCCTGACATCCATGAGAGAAAATTATCCAACTGATTACGTTTGAAAGTCCAGAGAGACAAAACTTGCATATTCTTCTAAAGATCGATATAAATATATAAACAAGGGCATGATCTAGTTACTGGTTAAAATGCTGTCTGAATATAATTTCTCTGACGAAGCAACTGAAGAGAGGGACTACGGAAGATTGATACCTTTGCAAAATTTCCAAGGCCAGCCATCTGAAGGAAGAGATGCGGGCATAAAGGAGACACAACTTCTAGTCCAGTGCCAAAGTCGTAGAGAACATCAGCTGGAAGACATGGTATCCAATAAGCGTAAGATGCTTACTTGAAGAGTAAAAAAGAACTTCTTAAGAAAGAAAGAAAGAAATTTTGAGGAGGGGGGGGGGGAGGGTTAAATAATCACCACACAGAAGATTAGAATGACGTCACGGGTTTTATTCCATACTTTAGAATGATAAAGAGTTACAGTGCTAACCCAGAATTCTCCAGCGTTTCGGCTCAGAGTCCATCCTCGCACCAAGATTGCTGCAGATGAGCTTACCAACATGCTCCATGCCATCTTTCAATATCTGAAAAACAGAGAATATTCGCATTGTCAAATATTATATTGCTTTACAATAATAATGTTCTGAGAAATGGTAGCTCACCCAGCTTACAACAGTTGCCTGAGCAGGTGTTGGCCGTAAGCCTGCAGCAAATAGCAGTGACTGCAGAAGAGTTAGATTTTGAAGACACAGAATCCCCAACAGACTGTCAAGTAAAAATGCGGTTTACCAGCAACACGTCAAAAGTACCATGTAAAAAGAAAGAAAGAAAAAACTTATACAGGGATGACTGTTGAGCACTACAATTTTGACGTGTGACGCCCCGCAGAAGGCTACATCAGTAACAGCTAGGTGCATATAACTTGACCCATAGCATATAGCTATGTTATTATACATGGAAAATTCATGAGAAATCAAGTCAACTAGACAATTATATTCAAGTTTCTATATGGTGTCTGCTTCAGAAGGAACAAGACAACTAGAGATTGTATAGTTTGTCAACAAGTAACAAGAGATGACCTGAGTTGAAAGCACAGATAGTGTAGCACTGGTAAAATGTTGAAGCGCTCTGAACTGTGTATACCTAAGATATCCTTCGTTCACACTGCACAAATAAATTACGAAACTAATTGTGACTAACAAGGCTACAATTCTGGAAAAAAAAATCACGAATCAATATTAAGTCCTACCTGTATGGATAACCAGAAGGGAAGAATGTGTTCAGGAAAGATTCCGTAACCTTTTTGAATACAGGTCTTGAATCCTCAAGCACCATTATCTGTCAAATCCAATATGAAATGGAACTTAGCATATATGATAGCAAACTAGAAACCATCTGATAGGGGAAAATAATCTTATAAAGAACACAACCAGTGAAGCTTTAAGTACTAATCTATCTGCGAAAAATGCACGCTAGCCTATTCAAGTGGCTTGTGCCGAATAGGCTTATAGAACTACCCAAACAAGACAACAGGCTCTCATATCAAATAAGGGCACTCAAACGCTAGCCATGGTATAGTATTGCAAAAATTAGACAACTTTTGAAAAATTGCTCAAAATGGCCAAAACCGAAGTATATAATCCATGAATTTTGGCCTAAAATGGCACTGAAACGAAAATGACTCAAGTTTTTGTAGTAGCTCCTAGGTGTCATATTATTTGTTGTATCAAAATGTTAGAGCTAAAAAACTATGATAGGTGCCCCAAATCATCAAAATACACATGCTAGACGTAATGGGTGACACGAGGCGAAGGGGCTTATAAGACCCCGAAACGAGAGAACTGGCCCCTCAAATTCATCAAGGGCACTCCCAGGGTGTATACAGTAACATTTTAACAACATTTAGATTGCTTGAAAAAAGTAGCCAAAATGGCCAAAATTGGACAAAATCGAAGGCTATAATCCACGGTTTTTGGCCAAAAATAGCCCTAGAAAAAAAAAGGCTCAAATCTTTGTGGAAGTTCTTAGGTGTAATATTTGGGGTTTTATAAAAAAAATTAGAGCAAAAAACCTATGGTAGGTTCCTAAAATTGCAAAAAATCACGCTAGCGGCTGGCCTCATGGCCCTCATCTAGTGATGTCTGCCGAATGGGTTTAGAGAACTACCCAAACAGGGAAGCCGGTCCTCATATCAAATAAGGGCACTCAACGTCTGCCTCTAGTAAATTTTTGAGAACATTAGGCTACTTTAAAAACAGTGGTCAAAATACACCAAAACCGAAGTATATAACCATTGTTTTTGGCCCAAAATCCCACTGGGTAAAAAAAATTTAAAATATTGTAGTAGATCCTAGGGGTCATATTATGTATTGCGACAAAATATTAGAGCTAAAAAGTAAAAACTTCTTGTAAGATCTCCAAATCAGCCAAAAAACACACACTAGCCTAAACAGGTGAGGAGAGGCGGGAGGGCTTCCAAGTGGGAGAACTGGCCCCTAAAATCCATCATTGGCACTCCCATGATGTTTTTGGTAATAAAATTTATGAATATGAATATTTAGATATACTTCTAAAATACTGGCTAACATGGCCAAAATCGGACAAACCCATCCAAAGTGACAATATGTAAGGCAAGTGTCAAAACTAAGTTCAAAATGGCTCACGGCTCCAACAAAATCCAAAGAAAGTCCTGTTTTACCCAACAGAAACAGTTCGACAAGTTCCAAACTCCTCAAACTTATCAGTACTAAAACAAATTAACAGCACAAAGATTATGCTTCAATCATGCAGGCCTAACTCATAAACATGACCAGCTAGACTAACCCCTTTCGAGCTTTCCAACATTACTATTCCCCAAACATCGTACTTAGAAACCCGTTTGCTTGCATCTTAACAATACGAATCAAATCACTAGTCAATTCAGCAATGCTTCAACAACTAGAAGTAAAAAATGACAACAATAATTTTGACCAGAATAAAAACATACCAATTGATCAGTACTTCTACAAACAAAACACATCGATTCCGAATTCAAGTACTAAATTGGTAAAGCCAACTATGAACTATCTGCATTTCAACTATATAAATATACCAACTGATCAATACTTCCACAAACACAATACATAAATACGAATTCGAGTACTAATTAATCAGTAAAGCCAACTATCTACATTTAAACTATACAAACATACCAATTGATCAATACTTCCACACAAAAAAATGGAAAGATCAGTACTTTTTACAATCCCCATTCATGTAATATCACAAAAAACATGAACTTGAAACCCAAAACTAAGGGTTTTACCAATTTCACAGTAAACCCATCATTATTAATCCCTCAAACATCAAATTTATACACCCAATTTGCATAAAAACCCAAATTAAATAAATAAAATTCACAAATAAAACAGCATAATTAAGAAAGAGTGAGGAGAAATACTGACAGAAAGAGGAGCATTTTCATGAGGGTCAAACCGAAAACGTCGAGTAATGGAGTCAGAAGATTTCTCGACCCAACAAACAGGCACCTTTTCTTCATCTTCTACCACAAGTTTCTGCTTCTCTGGTTCTTTTCTCTGAATTGGGACGAACTTTTCCTGAAACCCCAGAAAAGAAATGCATAAAAATGTATAAAAACAGCTAGAAATTCATATGCAAATGTTATAAATAAGAATAATTGGTGCGAATTCAAGGAATAAATTGCACGTACCAGTAAGTTCATGTTCATAGAACAAAAAGCAGAGAGGAAATATAATGGAGAAAATGAGATTTTGAGCGAAGAAGGCAGCTTATGGATAATAAAGTCAATAGTATATGTGTGTGTATCCCAGAGTTTTGTTGCTTCTAGTTTAAGCCTCAAAGAAGACAAACAACAACAATAATTTTGAAGTCGGAACTTGGAATTGCAATTGGTTAACCTTGAGTCGTGATTGAGATATTACTATTTGACAAAGTTTACTGATGACGGAGTTGAATCGTGATTGAGATATTATATGTCAAGTTTAGTTATTTAAAGGTTCATAGACGTGAAATTTTCTGATCAAATGTTCATGTCGATTATAAAATATTAGTTTATGTCTTGAACACAGGTGAAATATGTATTGGTTAGTTTCTTAGGAGAGAAAAAAACGATGTTTAAAATAGCCGTTAAGTGGCAACAAGGTTAGATATCACTTCTGGTAGCAACACTTTACTTTTTCTGATAGCCAAAGTGTATAAAACATTGCCTTGGAAAATTAAGACATGAGGAGAAAATTGTATAATTTTGGTCAGTTGGAGGTTGGCAAAGCCATCTAGAGTCTAGACATCAGCATGTCTACTATTCTGCCTCTTGTTTATAAGCAGAACAATTGGTAATATGTGCGTAACAAATCTACAAAATTGAGTCTAAATCAAAGACGACAGGCACAAGCGCGCGCACGCAAAAACAAAAGGGGGGGGGGGGAGGAAG
>JBBYHQ010305021.1:0-18470 GCA_038382645.1 Spergularia azorica | reverse complement strand
CATTCGAAAAGTTGAGGCTGCTTGCCGGATAACTTCTCCCTCACTATGCTTTCCAAGGGGGCAGACAGCCGTAACAAACTACATCACCGGACAACAAAAATATAACATTCATGAGAAGTCCAAAATCAAGAAGAGGTGCCTCATAACCACACAAAGATAATGGAAACGAAGAAAAGACAATAGGAACAGACAAAAGAAAAGTCAATATTCAGATTATGCCCCTTACAGAACCCACTTCTCAGGAGCATGGCTAAGTGTGAAGCACCTTTATCAATTGCACTTACCCAGCTGTGATACTGCAGAGTAAGGCAAGGACCAACCTGCCTCTCTGTAAAGGTGGGTAACCCATGCACATAGTGCTTGAAAGGGCATTAGAGAAGTTGAGTGTAAGTCTTCATGGTGAACAGAAGGAGCATGAAACTCACTGGATTTACGTTGTTTCCACTAATTAGGGCCAACTAAACGTAGTCAGTACACCAGAATGACAAGGGAGACCACTTGCATAAAACAGTTTCCAGTTATTCTTTGGGAAATAGTTGAATTCTCTGACTTCTATAAAGACATCCACATCACTGGTTTAGACAACAATCTTAGAAGTTCGAGTTCATTGAAGTAGATCATTTTCTACTTCAAAAAAACAAGAAAAGATGAGAAGAATTGAATGAAGTTTTCAAAAAAAACAACATAAATATCAACTCAAGCATTGCACAAATTACGATAAACATATATTACTTATTATATCTTTACATCCAAATAAAATGCTTAAAACAAATTTAATATGGATACTAAACTGAATAAATTAACTTTTGAAAATTAGAGCATTGAGTAAACAGTACATATTCATTTCTATGAACTACCTTTTTCGAGAACAAACTGACAGGCTTTGGTTGATGTTGGGTACAGAGTTTCTCTCATATTGGGCAGAACGTAATTTTTTGCCAGTAGAATTTGAATGTCCAGCTTGAGTAGCAGTACTAAAATCCAGCTATTCTAAACATGTACATACAAATATTCCACTTTAGCCTTCACCAAAACTCCTCTCCCATCCAAAATATATTATAGAACTGAGAGACAGAAGTTTGACCCAATCATGTTCAACCCTACGAATGATAGCAAGTTTTCCCCACATTAATCTCAGTGTCAACTATACCTTGAAACTTGATTAGGTGATTGTATCAAGAGAGAATCTAACGCTTGATACCAAAACATAACGTTCAAGCATATGAAATATAAAACAAGAGAGACCATCTACCTTTTTTGAACAACAACGTTCAATTCCTTATCTACTCCATCCCCACGTGATGCAACCTCGTGTGCAGCTTGCAACAATGCATAAACAGATGCCTGAAAAAGTTAATACGCAACCCAAATAAATGTTAGCCCGCAATGCAGATTGAATACCAATGAATGCACAACCACCGTGTACATTTAAAGACTTAATGCAGCTATAGATTATTTTTGCTTTACCAAATGTAATAACATTAGGATGTATCTGAAACATCTTTATCTTTAGCAACAAACCAAAAAGGAGTCGATATTAAGAGACCATCAGGCAACAGATAACAAGAGCCGTATTACTGTCCTAGAATTCCCATCCCCATCCCACCCCCCACCCTCTTTTCCAGGCAGAGGCCATGTGGAGAGAGGATACAAGAACCGGCACAAGAAGACTACGGGAGACAAACCCAGTCTCAAACGAAGTTTCTTTTCCACATGATGATTTGGTAAACTACAGCAATAGTCCTTCAGAGTAAAAAGGAAAACATGTTGGACAACCAGTTCCTGGTTACTATCAGTAACATAGTGCAAGAACCTATTTTCTCATTTTCATGTCGAATTCTTTATGTAAACATTTAACTAAGACAGAGTCCAGCAGACCTCAATCAAAAAAAAAAAAAAAAAAAAAAAAGGCAGAGTCCAGCAGCCCAAATCCTAACATGATATCCAAATAAGACCTTTCGCTTTTAATATCACCCTTAAAATCTTTCTTTTGCTTTCAGAGAATACCAAAACATATGCTCACCAACTGAAACAGACTTTTAGTATATGACAGGACCCAAAAAAAATAGAAAAAAAAAAAAAGGGAGCAAATCGATACTCTAGTTATCGCCTAAAACTTGGAGCCTGCAGGGGTCCAACCTAATACTATCACATAAAACAAGACCAAATCCTGTTGCATACAACCACTTAAAAGAAACTAAAGTGTACATGTAAAGAACTTTGTATGCCAACCTGATATGATAGTGCCTTTGCCCATGCATTCTTGTCAACACCAAGCCAGGCTGCTGAAAACCAGGGAATTTTCCATAAAGAACTTTTCTCTTTAATTGACAGCTCAAAAACTCTGGCAGCATCATATAAAGATTGGACAAGTCCATCGTTATAGTCTTCATTTTTCAGTGCTTGATCAAGCCTCATTCTCATCGCTTCAACATCTCTACTCGTACTAGCTTCAGGAGTCCCGTTGACCTTTATACCA
Source organism: Spergularia azorica (assembly GCA_038382645.1). Taxonomy (NCBI): domain Eukaryota; kingdom Viridiplantae; phylum Streptophyta; class Magnoliopsida; order Caryophyllales; family Caryophyllaceae; genus Spergularia; species Spergularia azorica. Next base: position 15,991 of record JBBYHQ010305021.1, on the reverse strand, counting down.
TCATCAGCAGAAGCACAACAAACAATGCTCCCAGTTCGTCTTAATTTATTAGAAAATTGATTTTGCTTCCGAAATCTTAAATACCTACTAAGTCTATACTTCCTATTCCCAGACTCTGTACATGCCAAGATTGTCTTCCCAAAAATAGAGCAATCTGTCTGATCAAAATCAACCACTTTGTACAAGAACTGGACTTTCTTTGATTTGCGTGCAAACAATTGAGTAGAAGTGCTGCCCAAAATGAAACAAATGAGAGTATAGTAAGTCCATATGTTAAACTTCAAAGAATGATTTGAAGACCTATATAGAGAGTCCGCATTTCAAAGTAACAGTGGCAACTGTGATTAAACGTGGACTGTAGACACGTATGAATACGTAGCATCATCCTTGTAAAATAGCTAGTTACCACCAATCACAGGCAATAACTCACCCTGAAGAAACTTCCATTTCTGAGAGGCAAAAAAGTGACCAAAATTTTCACACAATATAGCTTCTCACTCTAACAGCTATTGGTTACTAGAGCTGCACCTACAGGCAATCAGCTATACCTAACAAGAAATATATATATATATATATATATTTTTTTTTTTTTTTTTTTTTTTTTTTTCTTAGGGTGCCTAACACGGAATCCTTAACAGACATAAGCTCGGGTGTCTACTCCGTGCTCAACGAAGGATATTCACTGTTTCCGCTTTACAGACCTAGCAGCCTCATTACATCCGAGTGATTACATGACGAGAATCGAGAGATGAATGTGTTACTTCACCACACCATCTCTAGACTAATGCAAAGATTCCCTTCCTTTTTTCAGGTTACTAGCAAGTAGAAACCACCCATTCTCTACATAATTCACATGATCGATTCAACTCTCATCTTCATATCGAACATAACATAACATAACATATCATGTAATATTCCTACAAGGTAAAGAAACAATACCCATTACCCTTCTATATTTGCCTAGATGCTATAACTCAACTTTCGACAACCAAAGTGACGAAAAACTCGTCTCCAAGTCCAACTTCTAAATTCATAGTTCCAATTTCGATTATACCAACCCAAACTGCAACTCCGAGATTCAATTCAGTAACTCTCAACGAAGAGTCTCAAATTTCCAATAAATCCGACTGAAATCATAACAATATACTTTCACCGTCTAAATTCCCCTTCTATATCGAAGAACATCAACACGCTTCTGGCCGCTCAATTTCAACAAACGAAACGTCAAACTGAAGCAACAATCAACTCCACCTCGCTCTACTTACAAATTTGCAACAAAGAGTCTTACTTACTCCCGAATATAAATCCGATCAAAAATCATAATCATATACTTTCACCACATCAAATTAAACGCATCAAATTACAAAATTCGCTGATTTAAGCTAAACATCAAGAACAACAACAACAACAACAAGAACAAGAACAAGAAATCGCGGCAAAATCCGACAAAACAAACAACCGATTCAACGAAAAAACCTAATTTCCGACGAACTAACAATTCATAAACTACAATCACACTATCCAAAAATCAAAAAAAAAAAAAAAAACAGCAGAAAAAAAGTAAAATAAAATGGAAAATTAATCAAACCTTGGGGATAAGAAGCTGTGATGGTGCAATTTAACCGACATTTGAAAGAAATTAAAGAGGTAAATTTCGCGGGAAAATTGAAATAGAGTGTTTTCGAGTAAAATTGGGGATTAATGGTGGAAAAGATAAGTGTTAATTTTGGGAAAGTGGAGAGAGAAAATGGTAATGGTTGGTCGCCGGAGGAGCTGGATGAGGTGGCAATCTTTTATGCGAAAGAGGATTTATCCGCATACGTGTTTTTTACGCTTTCACAATTTCTCACAATAACGGTTCTTTTTCTTTTTTCTTTTTTTCTTTTTTTTTTTTTTTTTTTTTTTTGTGGGTTGGGATTTCGTGGGGAGTGGGCTTGGGCTTAGGCTTTGGGTTACTTTCTTATTTGGGTATCTGGGCTGGTGTAAGCCTATAATTTGGTTTTGGGCCTTTTGTTTCATTGTTTCAGAGGGACATTTTGTAGATATTAAGTCTCGTGAATAATGAGTTGACATGCTAGAAACGTTTTATTTGGATTCTGCATCACGATACGCTTAAACCTTCAAACATTTCTCCCCTTCGACTGTTTTCTTGTTTATACGTATGTAACTAGGCTGATTTAATTACGCGAGTACAACCCTTAGTAAAACCCGGGAATGTAATGGAATTCTTGGCATGAACCCAACAAAAATCTAACGAGTTTGCCTATAAAACTAGGCAAACCTCGACTTTATACGTTTAGATAAAAATATATTAAACCAACTCCACTCTCGCAAATTCATGCAAAATCAATTTCCATATGAGTCATTATCGATTAGTAAACTCATCCGATCTAAATGCAAAAAGCTCAAATAATATAGTACTATAAACTAGGATGAGACGTACGGTCCACGCCCTAACAATCAAATTCCTTTCAGGTACTTATATGCATGCATGCAGAATTGGGAATATTGTTACACTGCCACGTTTAATTTACATATAGGTGAGGTGGCTGTCTGCCTGCATGCACAACCAAATCTTGTATCCCGGCCCTTTCCTTCTAAATGAAGCCTGATAAATAAAAATAAAAAGACACAGAAGTTTCAGAGCATTCAAGAAGGCCACGACAATCATAATAAAGGTATATATAATATCTTGGTATATTTATAATTGATACTGTTTACTTGTTTAGGTTGCAAATCATCGATGATCATACAAGTTTTTCCTGAATAATTTGTCAAATAATTACTGGAACCTTGTTCACTTGTTGTATTTGATCCCTGACTCCCTTCACTTCTTTTGTTTCTTTACATTTTTCTTATGCTTGATCACAAAATTACGATCTATTATTCATTCAATTTCTTTCATTTCTTTCCGACGGTAGCTGAAATATATATTTTGGGTAATCAGAGTACACTTATTTAAGTGAGTGTTTGAGAAGGAGGAGGAGGAAGAATGGGGTCAGAGACATTTGTGGAAGTGATCCTTGCAATCTTGCTGCCCCCTGTCGGAGTTTTCCTTCGCTATGGTTGTGGGGTAATATGCTCTTTTCTTTATTATCTAAGCTCCCTGTGTTGAATGATTATTGCATGCAGCATATATGACTGTGGATGAGTAATTGTGTGGATATGTAGGTATAAAATCATTGTCTGGATATGTAGGTATAAAATCATTGTGTGGATATGATACATTAGTCTAGTCTAAAAGGTCAAGGATGGTCCTTGGAGTTTATATTTGGAGTTTATATATAGACGATAGAAAAAATTGTCTATACAATAATAAAGCGTAGTAAATTAAAGATTGTAAGTAGTAAATATATAATATGATTGTGTAGTAAATTTAAAATGTTTGCGGTAAATTTATGAACCTGACGGTAAAATTAACATTGTTACGAATCTATCGATCAAAAGAAATTTAAATTGATTTAATTCCCAAATCAAGGACCGTACCCTTGATTGTCTCTCTTTCGTTAAAACTAGTTTGCATGCCCGTGACACGCCCGGGCTATATATTTATATTGTTTATACTCACATTATAAGAAAAATGTTGGCTTATCTTTAATAATCTAATAAATTACCATAATGATTATATTCCATAAATTAGTTATATTATACTACGGCTTATCATTGTTCAAATAAATTACCATAATAATTATTTTCCATAAATTAGCTATATTATACAACTATATGATAATTTATTACCATATCTTAACCGATAATTATATTTAATGCTATTTTTATGTTCTATCCAATTAATAAATGTCAAGTGTCGTTTTAGGAAAGACTTGGTTTCAGGTTTTAATATATAGTATTAGATTCAACATTTACAAAATTATATAACAAAATTTACTGCACCTTTGATTAATTTTACTACAAACTACTTTAGACATTTTTTATTTGTCTCTATATAGACTCTTAGTATTTTTTAAAGGTCAATCATCATTTTACTTCATTTACATCAGTTACGCGATATTTTTAAGCGTCGATCTAGTAAGCTCATTCGTTTTGGATATTTCCAAACCTAGCCTTCGTGTCGTCAATCACACTAAAGCAAAGCAGAGTCCCTCCGTTATATTTGATCGAGTTCATTAAGCCTGAGTGTCCACAGATTAAAGACGAGAGATCGAGTTGATTATTAGTATGTGTAGAAATTACAAACCAATCAAGGAGCTACTCTACTAAATTATCACCAATTGATTTTAGGACGAAACTTTCTCGACTGTATGTATGAAGTGGACGCTATGAAGTGGACGCTGGACAATCCCCCTCGCCCACGCCCCACTGTGATTTAACACCTTTTGTCTGAATTTGTGATAGAAATCCAAATAAAAACAATCGTTGTAAATTGTGGTTAACATTTGATTGATTTGATATATTGCTATATGTGCGTGTTTCATATAGAAATTTTAATTTGTATTACAATCGGAAGGCTAGCTAGCTACCTCGTAGTCAGGCCAGGAGTTGTTTTATTTCTTCACTTGGTTGGATAAGTCGAAAACTAATTTGTCTTATATAATTTGCAGGCAGAGTTCTGGATTTGTCTGCTCTTGACAATATTGGGATACATCCCGGGTATAATATATGCGCTTTACGTGCTTGTTGCGTAGAACGACTTAACAAATTGATCGATAATGTACGTCCTTCAGTTTCGTGATGTACTTTCCGTCTTTCCGGCCGGGTGATGTATAGTTGTATTCCGTTCTGTTGATTGCCATTCTCCGAGTGGCCTGACCGGGTTTGTACGTTTCGCCCTTTCAATTGAAGAAAAGGAAGAGAACAATAATGTGTGGCTAGCTAGATTTTATAAGTATGGATAGATGCATGGACCGATTCTAATTATAAGCACACATGCATGTCTACTTCACTACTGGACGTACGATTTCTTTTTATGCAATAATATATACTCCGTAAGTGTGTTCCTTGGCTTTGCTACTGTCAAACGCTCCAATTATTGTTGCTTCTGTTCAAAACGTGTATAATACGACATGACACGTACAATCTTTACTTAGCCTGCTTGTCGTACGTATCCCAGCTGATAAATGTAAAAATGTTGATAAGGTACCATTGTATCAGCAATGTACCATGGTTCATTCACAAGCTAAAATAATTAAGGGAGTGTATTCGTCCGATCCAAGTATGCATATGTACTATACATACATCAATGATATCTTTGTTAATTATTACGCAAATCTTCCTATAAAATAAAGTACAATTCCTTGGATGTGAACATTCTCTGTTATTACTGATGCGTAACTTTCATGTATAATGTGTAATGTTATATGCTAAACCGCGACGATGATGACAATTGACAAGCTAAGTAGTTCATTTTTCCTCTGCATACGTACCAATTTAACAAATTTATTTGACCAGCTAAGCCACGGATATATATAATAATCTTTTCTTTCACCGTGGAGATGGTCCGACGAATAGTCTTCTAGTCGCCGCCATTTTCACCAAATCACATAAACCATGATATCCATATCCATATATACTCACTAAGTCACTATTTGATATTATTACTTAAATTGGATCTTAACTTATAAACCTCATGCTTTAACGAAGAAGTAAAGAAATTCGAGTTTTTTATGAAAGGGTCCAGATCCTGACGGTAAGTATCATTTTCATATGCCGTCAATCGTCATCATCAAGTTGCTTTCATGCAAATTATACGTCATTGAGTAGTGCAGCTATACGTGCATGCAATATTTACGCAATGCGTATGCATCACCATTATTGTTTCCAGCGTTTGTTTGTGAGTACTGAGTAACACGTACTGTGTCCATGTTTCTGCGTGATGACTTCATCAACTCTTCACCTACATTTGGAATTGATTATGGGGATATATAATAGCGATATGTAACATTTCATGTATGTGCTATTTCAATTAGATATATAGTTTCCTTGCTTATAATCATGGAAGTTGATCATGGTCGGCCAAAAATATAAATGACACTATTGACGACGTAATTCATCTTATAGCTAGCGATTGATCATGGTCGGCCAAAAATTATGGCTGACGGTTTAATTTAATTATCCAGATGATGGCAAAATTCGAATTAATGCGCTCGATCATGAAACGGTTTAATTTGATTAATTCTACCTACTTTTTTATTCTAACATTGAGTATTGACATGGGATGGATCGACCTTAATTAATTCGCACAAGTTGTCCACTAAATAAATCATGTTTATACTTAAGACGGATAATATAATAATTATGCGGTGAATTTTGCCTTTCAAGAAATAAGGTGTCGTTTGGATACACTCGGGAAGACGGAATTCCCATGAACTTGTAAATCCTAGGAATTAAGAAAGTATGGGAATTGGGAAAATTTGTTTGGATGAACAAGGGAATTCAATTTCCATGGGAATTTCTACTTACCTAGCCCCCCCAAGGTAATTAAATTCCTACACTTTGGAGGAATTAGAAATGACTAGGAATTTCCAATTCCTACACTTTATGGCAACCAAACAACTCATGATAATACAATTCTTAGGAAAATAAAATTTCTATGGATTTTGAGGGTATCCAAACGACACCTAAAGGAGCCTAGCTAACTTTTTAAAGAATACGTAATTAAATTTCATTTTAGCCAAGAGAATAATTTCGCCATTATCATCATAATCAAAAAGTTAAAGTATTTTTGTGTATACTTGGCGATAAACACAACTATACGCGGAGGATGGATTTTGTCTTTCAAGAAAATTAAAGGAACCTAGCTAAAGGGTACGTATGTAGCCATGGCGCCATGCATCATCATAATCAAAATAAAGGTAATTTCGTACTTGTTGAAATGAAGAAATAAGAAACATAAAAGAACAGATGTTGATGGGATAATAGCGAGAGAGATATTATATGTATGGTACATCGGTACCTTAACTATACCTTAAATATAATTAATTAAACAGAAGGTGAAAATTTAAATAAAAATGAAGTTTAGCATGGTAATTAAAATGTTGCATTAGGCACTGAAAATGCATCTATACTCTCTCAACTTTACAAGATGAACGTAAGGATAGATGTGAACCATCAATATACTACGTCCGTCTTTTAATTAAATCTCAATACTCGTGAAAATATTAGGTTAAATAAACGCGTAAATCGACTGAAATTGACCTTATTATTAAAGCCCCGAAAATATCATAGTAGTAGTACTATATACTCCGTATTTGATTTATAACTCAAGCAAAATATGGGAGAATGGAGCTCGTGCGCCACGAGGTGCAAAAACCTTCTTTGTGCAAAAGTCCAAAGGGATGCCCTCGTTGCCAATGAAACCATAGTGCTAAGAAGCTCGTCAATCTCTATTTATTAATGGCTAGTGGCTACGCCCATAATAATAACAATATAGCTAAAGTAACGGAATTTAAATTATAAAATTAAACTCGAAATCTAATTAATTTGGTATTTGAGTAGTTGAGGACAATAGAAGATCAAATGAAAGGTCAATGTCTGATCGAGCAAAGAATCATTGACCATGTGCCAAATTGCCAATTGAGTTTCTTCAAATCAATAATCTCTTGTCATAATATAAATTGATTATTAGAGAATATAATCAGAATCTAGGCAATACAAGATTTGATTTCGCGTCAGTATATATTATAGTTCAGAGTATATGGTAGTATCTACTATATGTAATTATTCATTATAATTAATTAGTTTCCTACATCTGTATATCTTAACTATTATACTACTCAATGCTCATTGTATAATGCACCTCATCTTCCTCCAACAATGAACAATGTACAAGTTGTTTACGAATATATTAACTATTATTCATGTGATTAATCTATGTTAAAGTAGTTCAAATTTAATCTGGAATAACTCGTTTGCATAGCTTTATCTCTAACGTGTTTGAACTCTTTAGTTGATCGTAAGGCACATTACAGGAGAGATCTCGGCAATTACATCACGATTGTTGCACATATAAACGCACAAAAGTTCAATTAGCAGATAGGACATTTATTTTGTGAATTGTGGTGGTGATTGCATGGTTGGTCATATTGCTTCAACTAACAGTAGTATGTAATGTACTTATGTGACTGTTTATTGAACATAAAACTACCGCATTTATTATTAGCTAGGGACCGACTTCCTCCGTTCTATGGTAATACATCGAACTAAATAAATGAAACACCTGTTCACAAGACGCCGATAAAACATATTGAACGTTATTCTTTTATTCGATAAAGTATACGTTAAGTTCATTTCCTATTTAGTTTACCTTTATTATTATTATTATTATACTTCCACTTAATTTTATATAACAATTTCAATAATGAAGCGTCGAATTCACAAAATTTAATACAAAAATATTAGTAGTATATATGTAGACAAATTAAAAAAATGTCTATGGTAGATTGTAGTAAAATTAATCAAATGTGAAGTAAATTTTGTTACATAATTTTGCAAATGTTGGATTACAAGGAAAGAGAGACAATCAAGCTAAGGGTGAATTATATCAATTTAAATTTCTTTCTATTTATAGAGTCGTAACTATGTTGATTTTACTAGTAAGTTTCACAAATTTACTGCAAACATGTTAAATTTACTACACACGCATATTATTTACTACTTGCAATCTTTAATTTATCACACTTGATTATGTTATAGACAAATTTTCTATTGTCTACATATAGACTCCTAGGATCATCCACTTTAATAACTCGTAGATTCAAAAGATGACATACGACATCACGAATACATGCACAATTGCATAGATCAGAGTAGGAAGATTATATATATATATACTCCCTCAATTTCATTCAATTGCTTACATTGGGACGGGTTTTGTGAGGGAACCAATCCCAACATAAACAATTGAATAAAATGGAGGAAATATTATAGTAACTTAGGGTCTGTTTGGCCAAGCTCCAACTTCTACAGAACTACTTCTCAGAAACAGTTTCTGGAGGAGAAGCTCCAAATTGGAGCTTCTACTTCTGAAGAGTAAATTTACACTAGAAGTGTTTCTGAGAAACCAGAGACAGTTTCTCAGTTTTAGGTGTTTGGTCAGTTTTCAGTTTCTAAAACCCAAAAACAGTTTAGAAACACTTCAGAAGGTTGACCAAATACACCCTTAGTACAGAGCACTTTTTTTTTTCTTCGAAAGAGAGTACGGAGTATATTTTTGGTTATTCGTTATAGATCGAAATTAGTCAAACAACGTGATTTAAGCCATACTAATTTTATGATGCATGATAATTAGTATTTTATTAGCAATATTAACAAAAATGAAGGGCCCACTTTATCACACTTTTCAGCTCCAAACTCCGAACTGGCAGTGGCAAGACTGGCAACTATATAAACAACCTCACACAAGTTTCCTCTCTCCATATTTCTCTCTGACTCTCTAAAACCAAACCAAACCAAACCAATCACACACAAAATGTCATCTAATCCCATCACCGCAATGGCCACCGTGTGCGGCGGCGCACACGACATCGCCACCACCACTTCAACACCTTCAAAATTCTCTCTCCTTCCCCATGACGTAATACAAGCTCACATCCTCCCACACTTAGACGGATGCACCTTAGCTTCCGTAGGGTGCGTCACACCGGAACTCCGCACCCTCATTACCTCAGACCAAAACCTCTGGTCCCACCTCTGCCACTCCACGTGGCCATCAACTAAAACGCCACGTCTCAGCCAACTCATCTCCACATTCTCAGATGGGTCCCGCACCTTCTTCTCACACTCCTTCCCGCCACTCCCTCCCACTCTCTCTCCAAATCCTCACCCTCCATCACCATCGTCTCCACTGTCATCTCTCCCTGATCAGTTAATCTCAGCCGTTGATATATTCTACCGTAGGAAATGCATTTTCTCCAAAGTACAGGAGAACGAAACCGTTACCGGGTGGTTCCGGTGCTCGCCCTTCAGAGTTGACCTGCTAGACCCGAAGGAGTCCGTACCTACTCCCATAAGACGGCCGAGTCACGATGACACGTGTCGTGACCTTTACTCAGACCTCGAGCTGAGCTGGAAGCTCGTGTGTCCCACGCGCAAGTTGTCGATAAGCGTCTCGAGTTTGAGACCGGTGTCTGTTGAGAAGCATTGGCTTAGCGGTGAGGTGCACGTGCGGTACGCCGCCGTGGTGGACAGCGTGGCATTCGTGGTGGATGTCACGTGCGTCGGGTGGGGACTAGTGCTACACGTGACAGAAGTGTGCTTGAAGATGGAGGACTTGGATGGGGTTGATATGCTTGGGAAGGACAGTTTGGTAATTTTACAGCAGGTGTTTGAGAGTAAAAGAGGGAATTGTAGGGGTGGAAAGCGTGGGAGGGTAGAACAGGAAAAGAGGAGATATTTGGAGTTTTTGGAGAGGAGAAATGCGTGTAGAGATAAAAAATTGAAAAGGGAAGGGAGGTTAGACGTAATGTGCGTCGTTTTCGGGGTCGGGTTCGTTGTTGCGCTCTTTTGTTGGTCCATTGTTCTTGCGTTGTTGCTCAAAGTAATGTCGCTTTTCGTGTTTAGAACTGATCAAATGCGGACTAGGATCAGGTTCATTCCGTCTTAATTAACAAGCGACTTTACAAGTTACGATTTTGGCAGCAACCCTAGTGTGTGTATATCGGACGTGGTAATCGATTGGATTGAAGAATCGGAGTACATACATACATTATTACATTACATAGTGAGCTTCCAATAAAGTTTAATTTTCGGTCTATTTCGTATATAGGGCCAATTCAACGTGAATTGCGTTAGGGTTGAGCTATATGATTACACGCCTTACACGCCAATCAGCTGTAATAACAAGTTCCGTTAGTAGGAAAGTAGGAAATGTAGATTCTTGTTGTTTTAACATACTGGAAGTATCTCTGTCAAAAAAAAAAAAAAATACTAAGCATAATTTGGATAATATAAATTAAACAAGCAAAGCTTAATTTTTTATACATTTTTAATGTAAATTATCCAGAGAAGGTTGCAAAATGCAGGAAAAGGGCACCGAAGTCGAAAACTTTGCTGAAAAAGAGTTGGATTATTATAGAGCCAACGTTGTCACAGTTCGAAGCAATAGAGTTCAAAGACAAAACGGGCCGGCCCATTATAGTGTGGCCCAACAAACGTGAGGTGGAAGCTAAACTACTGAACAAGTAGTACAAAACAAATGAAATGAGATTAATACTAGGACCAGGCAGATAAACAATTTTTTTCTGAGTATCACTGTTTTGAGTTGATCTCTCGGACACAGAGTACGAATACAATAAATAATCCTCACGACAAACTTTTTGAAAAGACGTATCTTCCTGTTTCCTTGAATTATTGACGTTTAATTCCGGAAAAGAAAAAAAGATAAATTAAGTACTACCGAGTACTCCGTATACATCATTGACATTTGGATATGGACAATGGCTGGCCTTATGAAGGCAGGCGGCAGCATGAGGCATTGGTGTACGCGTATCTGGCCGCACTGATACAACGTGAGGGGGGAGTCGCGCTTCTTAGGTTGCTTGAGTGCGGCCACCTCAACCAGTGGCAAAGCCAAGAAGCTTTCATAAGGAGGACGATGACGATAAAATTATGGCTCATAAGGTTTGGCAATGCGAGAAAATGAATAGCGAAAGCAAATAAAACTTGATATGAAATCTCTGACAGCTGATCTGTTCAATGATCAGCATATGATTTTCGAGCAGATCTTTCGCACCCCAATAATTTCATGTCAGTAAAGATACGGCACACCTTTCAACTTTCATAAGGAGACAATTTTATTTTTTTTCCCTTTCCTTTTATGCCCTCTCAAAGTTCAAAAAAAAAAAAAAAGTGGTAGTTGATACTTCCAAGTCACAAATGTCATGGAACATATGAAAATGCTCCACGGGAGCAACGGAGCCAGTGCCTGGTGTGTGTAGACAGAACATATGAACTGCTCCACACGAGCTAGTGTCAGGCAGTTAGCAGTATATATGTGCCAGGGCAAGAGAAATGACAGATGAGCCTACTCAGTTTTATTGCAAAGAGCGTAATCAAATCTCGGGCATGTAGTAAGACAGCTGCAATGGTACCCGTGTCTCACTCTATAGCAAATTCCACAACAATGCAGCAAGAACAATCCCAGCACAACAACAATAGTGATTTCATCTCTAGTACAGTGTATGAGATGTATGAAACGAAAACGATAATAAGTGAACAGAAAGGTGAAATGAGGAGGGGAGGGCACAGATACTTCCCTTTCCCATACAATACTGTGATTCAAATCTCAAGACTTGAATCTAAGGACTTAAGAGGTCGTCATAAGTTGTACCTTCATACTTATGTAACAGCTCAACATACAACATGTAGAAATACTTCGGTGATGTCCAATCTACCAGAATAGGTATGAGAACGTCTGCAAATTGGGGGTGGTACCTATAATCATGGTTCGAAACCTATTTCCATCGATGGTCCTGTTACCCCTACCTTTGCCCCCTCCCCTCCCCTACTTAGACCATTAAAAAAAAAAACTGAAAATCCTGCAGCTAATTGACAAACGATGAGCCTCAATGAATTCACAAAGCAGATAATGGTTTCTATCTAGACCATTGTACTCATTAGATTCAAATGACAGGCAGGTAGTTTATTCTTAAATCTTCGGTGAAAGTCTCATATGCATGAACAAATTGAGCATCACCTGCTGTCAGGCGGTCCTCGCGCTATCGGCATTCCCCGCCAAACTCAACCTTTGGTTTTGCATGGTCGACAAAAATGACACGCCCATCTAGTGGCTGCAGTTTAGGCATTTATTAGATTATGTATTTATGTTCAACATTACTAACAAAGCAAAAGAAGCACCACATAAACATTGAGTACAAATAGTGTAGTATCGTATAAACATACTTTTCCGTCCATTTCGCTTAAGGCTTTGTCCGCCTCATCTGCTGATGCATAAGTCACAAATCCAAAACCTTTCGATCGCTCCGAGACACGGTCATGAACAATTTTAGCTGTCAAATGAAGATGAGAGCATTAGTACTAGAAAGCGAATCACTGTATATCCCCTTTGTTTGAATAGGGGCCAGAAGTATTTTGAAAGTACTAGGCTTACCTTCTATGACTTGTCCATATTGTGTAAAAGCATCTGTTAGTGTCTTCTCTGTTGTAAGAAATGAAAGTCCTAGAGTATAGAATATTACTATATTAGAATTAAACAAATGCCGTTTGTAGATAGTATCATTACTTTTTCTTGCTATCAACAAAGATGAAGAGTAACACATCACCAAGAAAGGTACAATATTCATGCAACCTTTGGAAAAGAAATATGAAATAGCTTCTCTATTACGAGTAATGCTAATAACTTCCACAATATCACAAAACCGTAAGTTTCAAAGCAGCCTTTTAGTACTTCTACCTTATCTAGTGGCAGATACTGTATAGTGAAAGGCTTTCAAGATTGACAGCCTAATCATCAATAGCATGCGTATTTATCTTTTGTTCCATTGATGACTAACTCATAACTACGAGGTGACCTCTAAAAAAAAAAAAAACTCCCAACTGAAAAGAAGAAACACAGTCTACACTAAGCAATTAAACATAAAAGCTTACAAGGGAATTTCGGTTTTGTTTCATAAGCTCGTGATCCCACAAATGATTTTTTTTTTACATACCACTAATAACAATTCAAAGTAACCAAAAGGCATCAGAAAATTAATTTTGTCAGACAGTATCCTCCCTGGACCTCCCAACCCATCTCTGAGAAAGATAGGCTCCTGAGCCTTATCAATAATCACATTCACCCTGGTTCCTTGTTGGCTCGTTCACACCTTACAACTTTATGAGTAGAATCATGGGTGGGAAAAAGTAAGAGAACAACTTGAATTCCAAACAAAAGGACGTGCAAATCACAAACATCAAGTGATCAATCATATGGATTGCTATAAGCAAATTACCCTATGAAAATTGATGTTTATGTCAAGTCAACTTTAAAAGTTTGGCAGAGAAAACAATCTTAACTATATCGCCCAAAATCATGACCATTAAGTGAACGCCATATGACATTTTCGAGGAACTAATTATAGTTTTAAAATGGAGGATACAGCAGAACGAAGTGATAACATATTTCGTAAATTGCTGACTTATATTCCCATGGTTGCTTGCCACTAGTTGACACAAAATTAGGCGAAAATTGAAAAGTAAACTACAGAAATTTGATCATTTGCAAGAGAAAAAAGCTTAACTATAAAGCAACCTACCGTTGATCAATTGTGCATCAGGAACAGTGGCATTCACATATCCTCACTACTAGAAATTAGGTCTATTGTGACGCACTATCAGGGACGCTTCTTCCAAAAGAGTGTTGGGCTGCTACCTTGTGAACAAAACTAAAACAAAAATAGAAGTGCTTTTATAAGCGTTGCTTGATAGCGTCGCTACAGTACTAGATGAATAAAAACAACCAAAATTTATATGGAAATATTTTTTCGTTCAGGAAAACTTGGTACGCTTTTTGAAGCGTTCCCCTCAAAGCGTCGCCATATATTTCACTATTTTGGCGCAAAATGAAAAAGTTGGCGCAATATTGAATGAAAGTTGAGCGGGTTTCTGAAATTGAATCGGGATTGGATAGAGAGACAAAAAAAAAAAAAATAGGAGACAAAATCAGCCTCCCCACGTTTATTTAGAGGCTCTCTCACCTAACCATTTCCCCTCCTCTCACTTAACTATTCACTCTCCTCTCACCGCCGATTCACCAATAGAAGACACGCGGTGACTTCCCTCCTCCTCCTTGTCGTCGCCGATCGCCCACACAAGCTGCACATCTAGCCACTGTCTCCTCTCTGGCTTTGAACCTTCACCACCAGTAAGAAATAGGAGCTTTTTCTCTTGATTTTAGAACTTGCTTGTTTTATTGGTAATGTGGAATTTATGGTTCTACTTCCTGCGATATCGGTTACAGTTAGATTGATCGTTCCTTGGATTCATATTCAGGGAGTTGGGCGTCAAATTCACGCCCACATCTGTCGAACACTTCGACGCCGCTGCTTCATTCATCTGCTAAATTGTATGTTCAATTCTTCAATTCCATAATTTTGACAATAATTATGTTAGTTTGTGCTTTTAATTGTTTAGTTTTTGTATTGATTGTGCTGGTTGTGACCTATGAGTGATTGTAAATGTGGCATTAATTTGTGTGATAATAATCACATGAGTGTGTATGTCATTTGCTGAGAATCGGATAATTTATCTGTTGAAATTGACGAACCTTTATCAGGGTTTTTCTAGATTTTGTTTAATTTGGGATTTTAGGGTTTACTTTGTATTTCAAATCAGTTGTATTTGAGTGTGAAATTGGTGTTTTGGAATCACTATTGATTGCAAACTAAACTTGATGCTATGGAAGTGTGTTTTTCAATCAGGTATTTTAATTCACTAAAGAATGTTGTGATGTTATCCAGGATTGTGGGAATTAAGGTATTCTTTGTTATACGAATTGCGAAAACACGATTAGTTGCTTTCAAGTACGCTTTATGTTGGGGTGCAATAGAGGGGCAATGACTTAGCCTGTATCGGAATTACGTGCTTCAAAATTAGATGAAGGGGTTAACAGTGATGTTTTAAGCCATATACTCTTGGATGCACCAAATAGGTGTATGTATGTGTCAGGACAGCTGCTTCAGGTTTTCAGAAATTTTAGCTAGAACTGAGCTCTATCTGTAGTTAGTATGATAGCTTCGGTTTAAGTTGGATGACATTCCAACCTTGGTGCGCTTTAGTTTGATGATGTGATTAGGCTATCTCTCTGTACTGGCCAATCACAGATGATTATACTTCTATTCTTTGTCTAACAAGCCATGCCCGACAATTTGTTCATCTTCTCTGAGAACTTTTAAGATTGTGCTTTCCAACATAAAGAATTTATTATGATGCTTGTGTACTTGTTCCATGAATCGTTACTAATCAGGAGCAAGATATGACTTTGAGCTGTAGCGTTGCTAGTCGAAATGATCAAATTAACCATCAAGTTCAATCAAACAAC
>JBBYHQ010304993.1:0-43687 GCA_038382645.1 Spergularia azorica | reverse complement strand
AAAATGGAATTACTTAAACCTTGGGTACCCAAAGTGGAATTTGTCCAAACCTTGGGTACCCAAAATGAAAATTTTCCTTAATCTTAATTATATTACTAGTACTAGTATACCGTAGCAAAGAAGTATAAGCAAAGATTTGCTTTTCTATTTTCTCAAGAACAATCTTGTGTCTTTAGATATGTATATGTTTCTACTTGCCTTAATTAGAATATCATAAAACATTTTCTTAGTAAAAACCATGAATATAATTTATTTTAGTTTTTTTGTCTAGATTTTATGCGGTAAAATATGTTCTTTAGTAATCTTTACTAACTATGAATAGATTTTATATATTTTTTAGTTTCTATAAATAAATAAGTTTGATCTGATGCATTGACGCATTGTGATCATTTGTTCACTAGGGCCGACCTTTTTTTTTTTTTTTTTAACAGAGATTAATTAAACATTTGAACCTTCGGAATACATTTTCATATATTTTACCCAAGGATTTCATTTAGTTTGCATTTTTGCAATGGTGAGATTTCGAATATGTGGACTTCAGTTCATCATTTGTCAAAACTTTATGCTTGTCGAGGGTTATAATTAAATATTACTGTCCCGATAATTGATTTACGCCTTTAATTTGTTTCGAAGAGAAGAGTACATTTGAATTTTGAAGGACATAATATTCTTCCCATAATATTACAACTGATCGAATGAGACTATAATATTTCTTCCCATGCACGCATGGACCTTTTTTCACCATGCATTCTTATATTTGAGTAAATGGTTAAGCATCGGTGAACATATTTGCGTCGAAATTAAAACTCAGGAAATCTAACAATTATACTAGTCATCATGTTAGTACGTATGATCAAAATTATTATTGTTACGTGTGTTTGAAATTAAACGTATTGGCGGTCAATCTTGAATTGGGACGTAAGAGTGATAATATATATATAATGAAAGACATCGGAGTATGTCGAATGAGAAATTAAAGATCTAACATCTAATTAAGAAAGTAAAACTTTCGATAATAAACTTCAACAATACATACACATGAGGATAGTGATGTATGTCCTCGACATTAGTTAGAAAAATAAACTAATTAACATTCCACAAGTTCTTATTATATTTGAGAAGCTTAAATCACGTAGTGTCTAATTCAAGAGACAGTACGTGAATAATGTGCTTAAATGAATAAATCTTTGATATATGTCATCCTCACATCTCGATATAAAATTTATGAATTCTTATGAACTCATTAGACTTTCGTCAAAGTAAGAACTCATATGACGAAAAATGATCAATTAACTCATATATAGTGTCTTCTATCTTCAATCTTCATAACCAAAATATCTCATAATGGAATGGAATGTCTCAACTTCAGGTGGTGGCGGGCCTTGAGGTATCAACGGTGGCGAACTGTAGTTTCAGTTGATTATAAGAGGCCGAGTTCATTCGATTAAAACAGCTTAGAAACAGCTCAGGCTAACAGTGTGCTTTTGTAGGGCCTGAGTGGTATGACTAAGTAGATAGGCTCTTTTTATACCATCTTCGAGTAAACAATTTAAGAAAATCGAAGGAGTCTTTAATTTATCGGATTGGAAGAGCGGAAAAGTAACTAATAGTGTTGAATGTTAATAACACGACGTTACTATGTTACGTAATCTTACAAGGAATGAAATGAACTTCTATTATATGCACATGTTCGAAAAACCGTTATTTATGTGGTCATTTACACATTTCCTCGGCTTTCGTGCGGATAAACAAAAGTGTGTGTTGAAACTTCGCAAAACAAAAAGTAGCCTTCTTCAGGCATGACGAAAAGACATGTCGTGCACTACGGTAAATTACCGTAGGGTACTTTAGTTTCTGTGGACTGTATTGGTCGTCAAAATATTGACAAGAGAAGGCTCACACCCTAGACTCTATACACCCTTGTGGTAGGACCTCTTTTCGAAAGACGGTTTTCCTGGGACGTCAATGTGCATGCGCTAGGTTGCCTACCTGCCTCTTTCTTTAGTGGTCTTGATAAGAATATTGAGTTTGTTCATTTCTTGCATTAGACTTATAGTCATAATAACATGAATCGCTCCATGAAAGAATAAGTTTTATTTTATCCATGATTGTTGATGCTCTTAAGTATCAATCAACAATAAAAATCATATCGAGATACAGTATTTTAAGCTACCACGCAAAAAGGTAGAACAAGAAACCTTTTCGGACATACGAAGGAGAAACTTGCAATAAATCGGGTTTTCTAACATGTATGCATCCGACTAATTATCGCAATTCGCTACACTTACATTGTAGGTTGTACTTGTGTTGACCTTGCAACTTTCTTTTTATATACGCGGCAAAAATAGAAAATAGCACCAAGAATGGACACCGCCAAAAACCCCATAACCACAAGGATTATTACTAATATTTTCACATTCATTGTTTTGTGGAATAATTAAAATATAACCTAAGTTAAATTGATTGGAAAATGATGAGGCCAAATGTGGTCAACTCCTCGATCTATATATATACTACATACTATACTCATCATGTGCGTTGTTTATTGACGAACCCTAGTGACCAAAAATGGTTAATTAATCTTAATTATGTTACTAGTATAATGTAGTATACCATAACGAAGAAGTAACTAGTATAACTGTATAAGCAAAGATTTGCGTTTTTATTTCCTCAACAATACACTTCTGTCTTAATTAGATATGCAGATGTTTCTACTTTGCCTTAATGAAAATTTCATAAAATATTTTCCTAGTAAAAACCATGAATAGAATCTAACTTAATTAATTTTTTCTAGATTTGATGTGATGAAATATGTTCTTTACTAAAACTATATATTGCCCTCAAAAAAAAAAAAAAAAAAACTATATATGAATAGATTTTATTTTACTTTCTATAAATAAATTAAGTTGATGTGCATTGTTCACTGTGAGACTTGAACCTTCGGAATACCGAATACATTTTCATATATTTAATTTACCCGATGGTAGGTGTGGTTTCGAATATGTGGACTTCAGTTCATTGTCAAAATTTTCTGACGATTATATTTGTCAATAACTTATCATCTCATGACGATTATATTTATCAAAAATTTCTGCTTGTCGAGGGTTATAAATATTACTGTCGCGATCGATTACGCATTTATTTTTGAAGAGGAGTACATTTGAACTTTTAAGGACATAAAAATTTCTTCCCATGCATGGCCCTTCTTTCACCATGCATGCTTATATATGAATATATGGTTAAGCATCAGTAAGCATATTTGCATCGAAAACTCACGAGATCTAACAATTATTACTAGTATGATCAATATAATATAATTATTATTGTTACGTGTGTTTGAAATTAAACGCATTGGTGATCGATCTGGGGATGTAAGAGTGATAATACATGTACATGTTGATTAGACGGCAAAACTATATACGGATCGGAGTATGTCGAATGAGAAAGATAAGTAAAACTTTCAACTTCAACAGTACAATATATATGATCGTTATGCTGATGTATATACGTCCTCGACATTACATATGATCAAAAATAAAGAGACATTTGTATGGTCTTAGATATCCTAGCTAATTAACATTATATTAAACTTCCCGCTCCCTTTTGCGCATTTCAAAAGGAAAATTAATAAATAATTCTTAAGAATTCATTTAGCAAATAAATTTAAAAGCTAATTATCACCAACATTTTCATCTTGCCTATTTAATTATTCATTCGACAAAAAACTAGGATGTGAATGGGGAAGACAAAGTCGAAACCCTAAAAAATAGGATGTGAAGTTTAATCTGGACCGGAGGGAGTAGTGTCTAATAGGAGGACCATGCCGTACGTGATTACGTGAATAATGTGTTTAAATGAATAATTCTTAATATATGTTTTCCTCACATTTCGATATAATAAATTTCATAAATTTTTATGAAATCAGACTTTCGTCATATTAAAAGACAAACCCTATATAAAAAAAGAAAACGAAAATGTCACACATAAAACATATCGTACTAAATAAAGGAGAAGCTCATATAGTGTGTATCTTCAATCTTCATAACCAAAATATCGCATAATGGAATGAAATGTCTCAACTTCAGGTGGTTGCGGACCTTGCGGCATCGACGACGATGTCGGATAATAATTTTGAGATGGTGGCGATGAACTGTTGGTACTCGGCGGAGCTGGTGGCGATGAACTGTTGGTTCTCGGCGGAGCTGGTGGCGCACCGGTGGCTATTGCATTCTTACTCTTCCAACATATGTACCACACAAGTAAGCCAACAAAGACAATAATACCAATAGCGACTGAGATTATAATTAATAATAATTTCTTTTTCATGTTTGATTCAATTTGATATATGAAAATTAATTACTAGGAAAAATAATATGTTGTACGTATGTTTGATTTGATGTAATGCATGCTCGTCAATTTTATATATACTTATGTAGATTGGTAAATATATATTTTCTTTGTACATCATTTCTATTTATATGTTCTTAATTATGTATTTATGTAAAAGTAATTTTCATTTTTTTTTTCCGAAGAGAATGTAATAATTTTCATTTTGGAGTCCATATCTTTTGTTTTTTCCATTAGTGTACGTGCAGCGTGCTCATTAGTAAAATATATAATGAAGATTTCCAACTTTTGTAATTATTTGGTAATTTCCTTAGATTTTGCGCTTTACAAGGAGTAGTATACTATACGTTTACATTACTTTTAAGCAACTTTCCTCATGCTTGTAAATTATGCATATATAGTGTACGTAATCTTATAGCCCTAATTTTCTTCATAAGAAATATTATGGCCTTTTATCTGATCGGCTTTGGGTCACAAACTCATAAGCTAGTAAATAATATCTAAACTAATTAATGATTGTTTCATATATGATATATCAGTCTTTATACTAATAATGGGTAGATTGATCGAGCAATTGAACAAATTAAACAATTGAACTTGATGATGAATGCATGCTTGTGATTAAGCATCGATCAGTAAACATAATGTTATATACTCCGTATGTACTTATGTAGGACTGGCTTAGCTTGAAATGAGATATATTGATGATCTTAAGTTTTAATTTAATCAATCAATAATTAAAATCATATCGACATTTTAAGCAACCATGCAAAAAACTAGAACAAGGGACGGAAAGAGGAGGAAAAACTTGCAATTTTTTTTAGACCAAAAATATTGGCACTCCCTAAGTATCTTCAATATAGAGTGCCAATAATTTATAACCGAACAGAAGGAGTAATTTGCTAGTACATTTTCATTGTGACTTGTGATCTAAATTCTTATAAATTGAGGTTGATATTAGTTGTTGGTTATCATCTGTACAAATCATCTTGAAAGTTGGAAAACATTTCCCTCTCTCAAACTGAGCCAGTTAATCAAATAAATCATTGTCCGACGTCTGTTCTTTCATTCCCAGATTTCCTGCAATTGATTCGCCTTTTGTAACACAACTCCGGGTCGTCATCCCTAAGTGTTGGTTACAGGGTAAAGTCATGTTTCAGTCCCTGACCATTGTGTGCTTGGCGCGAGTAACTTTAGATATGTGGCAGTAGGAACGAGACTCCTCAAGCTTTTCGTATATAATTGTTTGACGTAGTCTATCCAAGAAAGCAGTCCCAGCAAACCTTCAAGGAATATCAAGACTATCCATCAGATACCAGTGTTTGTATTTCTTTCCTCAGTTCATGTCAAAGGTTAAGTAGTACGAGGACTTACCAAGAAGGCATTTAAGTTGAATATAACTAAGCTTACTCCTGATTCTTGAGACGAAAATATCCATTGCAGAACCTGAATGGAACAGAAAACTCGATGAGCAATTGAGCAACCTCGGTTAGAAGTCTGATGAAAAACAACCAAGGCAATTAAGCACAAAAGAACGCATTCCAGGTTGTCTGCAAGTGATTAAACCCAAATGAAACTGTAATCAGCACAGCAGAATGCCAAAATATGAACTAACATAGCTCTAGGTCTCACCAGACGTTGTCTCTTGTCTCACAGAAAGACCATGTATAGCATATTTGGCATACGTCAGAAGCCTAATACTTTGGGATGCACCTAATTTGTTGGCTATAGATCTGAGTATTCCACTGTAATGGTAAAAGGATATGAGCACGCCATTTGTAATATCAATCAATGAGCAAGCAGAAGCACTGATTAAAACTTACTCAGTGCGCAGAATAGTTAGAAGATCAGGTGGCAGAGATTCCATGAACGAGGATATGTCTCCCATTGTAAGAGCCTTAAGTTCTTGCCTCACATTTTTCTTCTCTTCAAGAGTCATTTCTTTTCCCAGAGTTGTTTTACTGAATCATTCAAAACGTAAAATCAGAAAAGTTATTAAAAATTGCATGTGACGTTTATTGCTGTTATTGTGTTAGCATTAGAGAACCAAACCATAGGTGCAGGATATATGAAACAAGGAGCAGTATGCCGTGGCCTGTGGCCCGTGGCCGTGGGTGACTCCTCTGCACATATTATGACCTAGCAGGCATTGGCATTCCGCTCCAAAAGGACGGGTATACAAGCATTCCAGAAAACATTGGGGCTAATAGAACTGTGGATAATCACCCAAGGTCATTGGGCTATGTCCAGGAGTAATTTTTGAAGCACCATGGTGTTCAAAATCAGCCAATGAACCCTTTCTACTGCGAGGTGCTCAAGGGACGCTTGTAGGATGAATCTTAGAGAAGCTCAGAATCTCAGATCTGGAGAATTCTGAACAGTATTATATTGCTAGAAGCCTAGAAGTCTGTGGTGAAATCTACAAGCTAAGGTTCCGGACTGAAAGAAGGATTTTCATATGCTCTTCTTTGATCTAGACATGGCATATCATAGAGCACCAACTACCAAGCCAGCCTGTTGTTAACATAGTGTCTAATATCCAAACCATGTTCACTCACTTACGAGCATCCAAACTGGACTTTTTCTTGCTACACGCCAACATTTACGTACTAATAAATCAGCTCACAGAATTAAGAATCACACGTTTGCAAGTAGAAAGGGATAAAACTACCAGAAAACAGGTTACCTGTTGATCGGTCGCCCAGTGAATATAAGAGGTAAATACCTCGCATAGCTACCACTACCAAATGATTCCCCAACATGCCGTATTACAGCAACATCCTGGAGAATCATTGCCTTCCACAAGAGGCAGAACTTATTTCTGAAGTCTTCGTCTAATTCTTTGTACACTCCATGATCCAAAAGCACTGTATAATATATCACGGAATGAGTTAAACTTCATAGCTAAAAAAGAGTTACATTACAGCAATCAGTAGCGACAACATACCCAATTTAAAGCCTTTCTGGGCATTCGAAGAAACTAAAATATTTCCAGGATGTGGATCGCCATGCACGAAGCCATTGACAAATATCATTTGAGCAAAAACGTCAACCAATGCTTTTGCGACCTATAACCATATCAAAGAGTAAATTTAGAAAAAATGCGTACCTATATCAAAGTAATATCTGAGTTGACACCAGAAAAGAATTATTGATACTTTCCCATTAGACTTGGAAGAACTTTTGATTCTTGGCTGTTAGAGTTCGCTAAGACTTTATTTGATTCTTGGCTGTTAGAATTCGCTTAAGGTTTCTATGAAATGCTTGAACAAATTAAAAATAAGAATGGAAACTTGGGAAAGACATTATAGCACACCTCATTTGCATCAATTCCAGCTTTCTCCAATGATTCCAAGTCGTCAACCTGAAATCTAAAAAGATATTGCTTACTACAATAAATTCCAACTAAAAAGTATTTACTGATGGCAACAAAATCATATAAAGCACAAAGCATATGTTTGTTATCATATCCAGTTTGAGGGCGATATCATCTATTTTGAGATTTATGAGGCTATAGTAAGGTTCTTGCCAATGTGCATCGGGCTGCCCTTTTAGTAAGGTTCTTGGCCTAATCCAATTATGGAAGACAGCAAGTCCAAAACAAGCAACAACATTAATTCTACAAGTGAACAAGATTGGAAGATTGAAGGAGATGAAATTCCCATTGAGATTTCAGGATTTCAGCAACTTATCTACCTAAGGCTTAAGCTAGCTGAGCGAAAAATTAAGTTCTTCGACGGTTTTCCATCTAATATGAAGCACTGAACCAGATGAGAAAGTAAAAGTGATTGTTCAGATTCTCTAGCAATTCTAGATCATAACGGCATTTGTTACTTGTTAGCAGCCTTTCGACTGAATCGCTACATGCTTCCATTTCAAGCGTTCTCTTTTGAGCTACTATGTTTGGAAACTATAGACCTCAGGCTTATTAAAATTGTAGATATCCGATATCACAACGATAATAAGGACATAATAAATGGAAAACCTATGGACCTTAGACTTACATAAATTGTAAATGTCTGATAACAAAACGAAAAATAAGGACATAATAAAGGGAAATTCTGAAGCAGCAAATCTATAGTGAACATAGATTGTCTCTTCTTCTGTATTCAATTTCCTGTTACTTGTCCATGCCTTCTTTCTTTGTTTTCCCTTAACAGGAGTGACACCCAACAGCTGTATATAAACTTCTATGGACTAAAGATAGTGGGAAAGTAAATAAGCTGTCTTACAATGCATATCCCAGGCAAAACTCCATGGCATTCTCTAAACTTTAAGTAGATATCCTTACTAGCAGAAATGGTAAGAGAAAACACACTATCGGCAAGTGCCACTCAAGCCAACAGCACGTAATAACAACAAAAGGGCTAAATAAGTACATATATACCTTGTGACCAGAACAGAATTGCATAGTCAACACCTGCTTTGTTGTTAAATCCTGAATACATATAGCAATCGCTAGGTTAGCTCACATTTCAATATGCAGATAAAAACTTACCGATAACAGATATTCAGAGATGTTCTGTAAAGATCAGATTCTATTAAGTAAAGAGTTGAATCACAATGACATGAAAAAGTCAGGTTCTTGCCCAAAAAACTTCAGGGATCTTCACATTCTTGTTGCTCAGTAAATTGTTGGCACTTCTCTCGGAATTTTTAGCTTCCTGTATGAAATCTTCAGAAGTCCAAAGACAAATGAAGTTTAAAAATCAAAGAAATCGGTGGTAAAATATTGTGCAAACAAAAATCTCATGCATAAGTTGACCCATGACAGAGGCTATAGCTAGAAGACCTGAATCCTGATTGTGGGGTGCCCATGTCCGATAAACTATTAGTTTAAACTAAGAGAGTACTGAAAACAGACATGATTAAAAGCGGAACTAATATTTATGAATTTTCAATCCTATAGGACAAATTCTGATATGTGTTTCTTGAATATATTCTCAGACTCAGCACACCCTCCCCCAGGGAGGCGAAGAGAGAAATGAAAAGGCAACTAGGCAAGGCATTCTTTAAATGTAAGAGCTAGTTAAAACAAGATGATGCAAGGACGATACAGAATTCTTGCATAATACTCTCTTTGGACCCTCGCCTTGCGGAAACACCAATGTGCACCGGGCTGCCCTTTCTTTTATAAGCAAGAAAGTAAAGCGTGGAGAGAACAATTCAAAAAGACAAACCATAGCATAAAGACTAAAAAGTGCGGAATCTTTAGAATGAAGCTCCGAAAAAAATTAAATGAGTGAAATAGATTCCCCAAAATCAAGGGGAAAAAACATTAATAAGAATGGTTCACATGAAGGGGATTTTGTTTACACAAAGAAAAGAAAAATAGATAGAAGCATACAAGAGACAAAGAATCCACCCGCATCATTCACATGAGTTCTTCCCCTCCACTTACCCTCTCCAAATTTACATTTTCTTCAATCCTATGTGAACTCATGTCACCTTTAATGACCCTTAGCCAAGTCTTTTTAGGTTGTTTCCTAGCCTTTACAATCCAGTCACTCGTCAATTTCTCAAGCATCCTAATCTGCTATCACTTGGTCTATGTCTGATGTGGCTAAACAACCTCAAGCTAATCTCTCTCATCTAATATTTAACAGCTGCAACTCAGTTCCAACCTAATCACTTCATTCTCCAATCATCCTTTCTAGTGTGGCCCCAAATTTAACCGCATCATACACATCTTCGCAACATTCAGTGTTTCAAGACCAAATATACAGTCTCATAATGTAGTGCAGCCTGAATGTTGCAACTTGCAAGGGACACCATGTTGGATCTCATTTGGGTTACCATTAACTAAATATATAGTCTCATCGAGCTCCAAACTTGACATATACATTAGATCAATACCAACTATGGATGTAGTCATGTACAATTAACCAAAGGAAGAAAGACATGTTGATATATTATGCGAACTAGAAGAGACGTCTCAGTGACATATATAAGAAGATAGGCAACCGGGTATACATTCTACTAGTGCAAAAGATATATGTTAAAAAAACACGAATGTATTATACTAACCAAGTTCCGCAGAAATGTTTTCCTTAAACCCCGAAAGAACCCATCCAAATCTATACTCTGGAAAGAGCTGAAAAGGGAGAATTAGATAAGTTACGCAGGTTGGGTGATTGACAAAATTAGACGCACAAGATGACAAGTGTAAACAATGAAAGAATAAGGAGGCCACAATCCAAGGATAAAAAGAAAAACAAACACTGGAAAGGTCTTGTTGGAGATGGACTATTGCTAAACTTTTTTTGTATATATCACACATGGCCTGATATGGACCATATGGTGAATCTTACTGTGAAAGACAATGCAATAACCCTTAATAAGTTTTGGATTAACCCCGCTAAACATCAAGAGTAACTTAACTAGTGTTTTTTTTGGTACATAGGAGCAGGCAGCAGCTAATGCTACGGGGGGCTGGTGATGAGGATTCGAACTCGGGACAACCCCTAGGCAGGTTGAGTTCCTAATCACTAGACCAACATTAATCCTCATAGTCAGTCAACTAATTATACTTACAAGGGTATTTTTAATGTTTAGAGAAGATACTTTTAGTCCTATGAGAAAATGCAATCAGAAATCCACCACAACCACAGACAGCCAAAGCCACACAGACACACACACACACGATAGAAATGTAAGCAAAATGCCTTTTTGAGAGGTTAGTCCAATTTGTACACAGATGATAGTTTCCAACATGTTCTGAAATTCAGACCAATCCATTTACGAGCTAGAAGCCAATGTGGGGTGAGCAAGAGCACTAGGAGAAAAGTATGATAATGATAAATTTCTGATTTACAAAAAATATCGGTTTATAAATAATCTGACTAAACCAATTTTAGAAAAAAGTTTATCATCAATTTATGGAGATATTGTAATATACAACAGAATACATACCCAAGAAACAAATTCCGAGACTAAAGACATTGTTGTAATGTCTATCTCCATCAAGTTCTCCAAACCAGGGTATTGAACCTGCTTACACAAGTACAAAACAATGCTCAAACGCCCTGTTACAACGTGAGAGCGCAGGGAAGAAGATAAGAATGACACAGCAAGCACATCAAATAGAAGTCTTAACTAGATGACAGCATTAGCACCCAGGAAATAGGGAAGGGGGTGGGGGAAATTCTGCTGACTTAGGTGCAAGCCTGCTACAAGCCTACAACTTTACTCCCTCACAACTTGAGAGTGCAGATGATATGCACCTATGAGGGTTTGCAGTCATTAATATTCCTACATTGATTTGAAGTGCGTTGCCTTTTCTTTCCACATTTACTAATTAAATTAGAGAAATATACTATTTAATAGAACTTTATGACCAATTGTATTTGGGTATGAATGAAAGGTGCTAACAGTAACCAATCAAGTTCTAAAAATATCTCATGTAAACATACAAAACATGATTAATTTGTTCCATTTATTTCAAGTAGATAAGAACCTAGTAGAGAAACAAAGTCATGCATGGACATCTTATACACCAAGATAGCGTGCTTTTAATAGTAAACTTTTAGCCAAAGACTTGTGAGTTGTGACACCATATACTAATGATATATGAATTGAACATGTTACCCAGATCTTGATAATGCAACACCAATAGAATTTTTTTATGTTACTGATAAATAGACAAAGTGTCATTAGCTAGATTGCAGTTTAGCAGTAAATGGCCTCATACATTGTCCTTCATATACACAAGTAAAACTCACTATGTGGCAGTAAGATAATCAATTTCAAAGAGCAGACGTAGTATATTACGGATACATTAGAATAAAAGGGTTCAATAAATAAAAAAATAAAGGATCATCATATCATAGAGTGATAGAGCTATATTGTTTCTCTAAAACATGAAGCTAAATATAAAACAAAGGAGTATAGAGTATTCAATTCTTGAAATGGACAGTAATTTGTGATATCACTAGACACTTTCTGTCATGCAACATGAAACTGACCTTCACAGCAACTTCTTCGTTGCTTTTCAAGATAGCACGGTGAACTTGAGCAATCGATGCTGCCGCAATCGGTTTCTCATCAAAACTCAGAAATCTGAATATTACGTGAGCACGTCAATAGATTTTCAACTATAAGATAGAAATACACAAAGCGTTTAAAATTGTTTCTAGCTAGAACACCTCCATGGACTTCCAAGTTATAGAAACTGCACGGTCATTGTTCAAATCATAATAGTTTATTCACCTCTTTTGAAGCAAACTTTGTCCATCACAATTGAAGATATTTTAGTGGCTTACTACACCTTTAAAGATTGCGATAAAAACAGAAGAATCGTGACAATGGAATAAATGTCCATGGTTTATCACCCCCCCCCCCATATTGTACCTTCAAGATTCCTAATGTTCCTTACAAAGCGAAGGTGTACTTCAGTTTGGAATTGATTGCGTTTTGCTCAATTCTGTAACAAAATCATGTGTTTCGCAGGACAATCAGTACATGAGATTTGTAAGAGACATGGAGCAAAAATCGTGGAAAAATTACTTCATCTATGAAAGGAAAATTTATTCAGCAATCAGCATTTGAAAGGGTACTATTACAAAAATGAACTTGTTAGAAGAATACAAAGAAAAAGGAGATAGACCAAAAGAAACACCAAGTGCCTTCTAGTCTCAAAATGGACTCCCAAACGGTCATACCTAAATTTTCAGTCACCCCTTGGTTTTGATCTAAAATAATGGGTTTTTTGTAAGCGAATACAATAATGTTAAAATGAGATAAACAAGAGAAAACAAAAGTCCTCCATGTCAAAGCATTACAATTAACTCCAATTCCATTGAACCAAAGATATTGAGACCCTTTGAAAGCACAGGCAGCTTTTTTCTCATAGGGAAGCTAAGAAAGCTACCCAACCTCAGGTATAATCTAAGAAATGATGCATCTCTGAAAAAGGGGGGGTTTATCGCTCAAAGCAAAACAGAAGGTAACAACTCAAGGGACCAAACTTTCGCTACCTCCAAGTACAAGAACTATAATTCTACATAATGATCTGTCACTTGGCTGATCACTGATGCTATGAGATGCACTAGCTTTTCTAAGTGAAACGATTTTTTTACACATAGGCAAGATAAGTCCAAGAGGACGTAGATTATCAGATATAAAAATAATGATGAGGCACGCCCCCAGCAGTAAGGTAAAAAAAAAAAAAGTAGATAAGTTTTTTAGCAATGGCAAATACTCACATATCAGCAAAGTCTGAACCAAGGTTCCTACAGATCACTTCCTTTATTAATTTGAAATCACAAGGAACTGCCTACAGTTCAACAAACAGACATTAAGCATCTTAAAAGATCAGGTCATACAACAGAAAACAAAGCATATCTTAAAATGAATTTGTACCTGATCTTGTAAAACAGAAAGCGTCGTCATATATTCCTTTGGGATCTGCCTCAAAGAAGCTGCAAACTGACCAGCCTTCACATAAAAACCTTTGTTGACTTCGCATAGTTTCAAAACCTTCTTTGCAGAACGCAGATGAACCTGGATAGCATACCGAAATGGACCCGCACAAATTAATTAATTTGAAAACTTCTAATGATGGACCACAATTTTATGTACGCGCAAATTAAATAATGAAGCTACAGAAATCCCTGATAGAGTTTCATGTCAGAAAACTCAAGTTGAAAATGTCAGTCTTGCCAGATATTCAGATATACCAAATATACAGATTGAAGCATCAATGGCAGACTAAGAAGTAAAGAGAGTCCATACATTAGTCGCAAATCTATCAAGAAAGAAGAGTCGGAAACTGATTACAACTGCACCCAGGACCCAGCAGTCAAGTAAAACTACAATCACTCCAATTTATGCTTCTAATATACACTTCAGGTTCATCATTAATGTTATCAAGGTTTAAGCAATTGCGATATTTTAGAGCATAATGTAAGCAAGTTGCCCTATTGTTAAACAAGTAAATTGCTCGCTCCTTATGCCAATAGAAAGTTTCACTTCTTAGGGCTCGCTTGGAATGAGAGTAACTATTACCTGATTAATAGTCCGAAAAATAGAAGAGATGGTGATGGTGAATTGAGGAGGGTGACGAAAAGAGGGTAATAATCGTCCACCTCCCCCCTACGGTAATGCATTACCCCCAAAATATCGCGGTAATCGTTCCTCCACCACCCCTTTGATACTCCATCCACCACCACCATTTCCCCAATTTTACCTAATTTTTAGCGTCTAACTACCCTAGTAACAATTACCCCCTTTCCAAGCAAACAACGGGAACGCGAAAAATAAAGTAATCACTAGCTTCCTACTTGCACAGCTTGTAATTGACGCTAAACATAACAGAAGTTGTGCTAGTATTAGTTCCAAAATTAACGGGAAAAGACGGTGATTACCTCGGAAATTGTTCGGCGATAAACATCGGAATCCTTTACTAAACCGTGCAACGAGTATTTGTAATCAACAACAGTTGAAGCAATCTGCAAACAGAGGACAAAATTCAAGCAAGTGAATCTTCAGAAGGAAGTTTCACCAGATTATCAATCAAATTGAGAGAGAGGGAGGAGAAATCGAACCGTGAAAATAGTGTAAGAGGAGCGGGCGGCGGCGGAGAACGGCGCCGTAATGTGGTCGGAGAGTTGGGCGGGGAGCACGGCGGAGCAAGTGATGGCGGAGGCGCCGGTGGCGGTGAGGAGGAGGAGAGATAATTTGGCGGGAGACTTGAAAGCAGCTAACCTCATCATTTTTCTGAAATTGGAAACTCTCAGAACAGTCAGAAAACAAGAGGATGTTAATGACTTGATGCAGAAGATTCTTTGAGTTGGAATTATTCATTCAGGAAGTGTCAACTTGAAGCAACTTAAGTTGAAAATTTTCGTTGTTAAATGTCAAATTATAGTAGTTGAAAAAACACGACTAAGGTAGACGGGATTTGCTCTCGTGTTTAGGAAATGAGAACGAGTTTGTTCAACTTAAAATGTGTATATATCGTGCTATTTAAAGTTACTCGGTAAACATTTGTAGAGGATGAACACGGGAATGATTCCGAAACTATGGATGCTTACGAGTGAAGTCAGTAGATATGAATATATGATAAACGCAGGGAATGACTTGGTCAATATAGGCACATTTCAATTATAGTTCAGCAATACTAAGGTCTGCTACAGCAGTGGTTTTCAAAATCGTAATGCAACCTGATATTATCTGGGTTTCGAGTCCGGATGAACAAGGTGGAACGGTAGATACGTCGAACAAGCAATGTAATTCTGAGGAAGAACTCGACGGTCACAAATTCAGCAAATTGCCATAATAATTACAGGAGAAATCTTTGGTAGTGCTAAGACTACTAACTACTGCTACAAGACCTTTTACTAGGATCTCGAAATGGAATAAAATTTTGAAGGCTAGACAGCCAAGTGTGTTTATCACAGCCACAAAACAGCATATTCAGGAAGATCCCTCTGCACACAACGCTCTACCATCTCACCCAGCATCGCCTTGCAGATACTCTTGTACAAACTTTCCATTCTAAGTGCAAAAGGACGTGGAGGTGCAATGCCGTTAATATCTTCCCTGCAAGCAAAATCAAGCAATAAAACAATCAGATGACATGGCATCAACCAAGGGCACACAAATATTTACCTACATGGTAAACTGACACCGGATAATTTAAGCCACTCCCACTGCCAGATCCCATATCATAGCTCTTCCCAGCTATACGACTGTATGTTCTATAACCTAATTACTCACAGTAACAACTGATCACGAGTGCAACGAGAAGGAAATTCCTGTTCTAGGTCTATGGACACAAACCACACTCGAGTTGGGGAAAGAAAAACCATTAGGATCCTTGTCAAATTTCATCTATGACGTTAAGTCGTTAATAAAAGTGTAACTCCACACTACCTTTGGAAACCAAAGTCAAGTTGGAGAAAGAAAAGACTCAATTTCTTGCTTCTTGAGAATGTACTACCCTGGTTTCCAAAGGGATCATGAAATAGAAGAAAACATGTCTTACTTGATTAAATCCTGTTTGTGAGCCAGGGGGATAATTCCTGTGCTCCATAGGACTGCTCGGCTCGTTTGATGTCTGTGGAAACCTTTGATTTTCTCCGTGAGGTGCATAGACAGTACCTGCACCCTGGTTATAACTCCCAGTAGGTCCTTGTCTATATTGAGTAGCTCCACTTTGTTCAAAGGATCCAGCCCCTCTTTGACCATAGTCCCCTGTTCCTGTGGATGGAGAATGATTCCTATTATCACCAGAAACCCCCATCTGCCCAGGGGCTGGATAACCACCATGGTGTCCAGGGAAATTACCCCTCTGTCCTTGGGGATGGTTGTACCCATATTCACCTGAATCACTGCGAAATGGTCCTGGTTGTGCATAACCACCATGGCCTTCGGCACGATTGCTCATCGGACTTTGAGGACGGTTATAGTCCTGTCTGTAATTCCCCTGCTGTGAAGGCACAAAGTTACTTTGACCACCACCCTGATACCCATCCATTCCTACACCCGGATGAGGCGTGCCGCTAGGCATAGAATTGCCAGTATGCTGTGAGGGAAAAGTTTGCTGCTGAGAGAAACCATGTTGTGGCCCCTGTGGTCTATAGCCTCTTCCATCACCAGGCATAGATCCATGCTGATTATAAGCAGGGCCCCCTTGCTGGTTATAAGCAGGGTTCCCTTGCTGATTATAAGCAGGGTTCCCTTGCTGGTTATAAGCAGGGTTCCCTTGCTGATTATGCATAGGTACCCTAGGCCTTGTATCATCCGGTCTAACACCTCTCCTTGTTCTTCCGAACTGCTGCACAGGAGGGGGTCTAGGTATAATTTCTCCATTTATGTACTTGTCTCCTGCTTACAGAGAATGATAATTATGCATTTGAAGGTAAACATAATAGTGAGCCGTACATGAAATTATTCAAGCAAACACATGTATCCGGCATTTATGAAGAAATATAACATCACTACGAAATAAAATAAAATAAGATAAAGATCAGCTTGCAGATAAGTGATCATACGAATTTACACAGCTCATACCTCCATACTCCTTGTTGACAGGATCTATGTACGAATCTGGTAATACAAATATCACGCCAGGGAGAGCTGCAAAAGAGAACAAGTGAACCAATTTCATTCAATACTATTTTAGCAATTATCTTGTTTAATAGTTGAACTTCTGGTAACTCATAGAGGCGCAAATTACCCTCAAACTTCTTTGACGTGTCTTCATCCACCTCAACTTGAAAACCAGTGTAGATAGTAGTGCTGCATGCATATATCTTTTTCTTCGCCACTTCGACACTGATAACATTGAAGGCATCAATGGTAAGCTGGCATATGGCATGAAACAAATATGATCTCCAAAAACACTAACTTGAGTATTACTTCCTCAATATTCAAATTATTTCAAAGAACAAGGAGTATTTAAACCATTGATGAGGTAACTGATTGAAGTACACAACTCAAATTCCACAACAACTATCAACAAAAGGACTGTTAAAAAAAATGGTGAAAACCACACGCATAGTTAGTTTACCAATTCCGCGTAAATAGAAGCAAACAAGAGTACCAATTTACTAGGAATATAACTAGAGTCCTAAACAAAGGCAGATGCCTTGTTATTAGCCCAACTCCAAAGCCATTCACGAGCAGCAAATAGGTCGTCAATGAGTCATTTAATCACAATACCAACAAATAAATAAATAGGAAAATAAACAAATAAGAGCAATAGCTCCAGTGGAAACCCTACTTTTATGCCATTATACTTAGTTTAAAAAGGCGTGAGGCGCACAGAGGCGATGAGGGCCCGTGTCGACGAGGCGCAAGGCGTGCGCTTCATGGAAGCAAGGCGCTCTCTTTTTTCAAACAAATTTCTATGTTCCAGAAATTATATGCATAAGATCATCCCTTTTTGGTTTCTAAAGAGGGCAAATATGTAAAGAAGCAAAAGTTATGGATTAAGGAAGAAAGAGAAAGATAGAAGAAAAAAATGGGAATTGCCTAGTCGAACGCCTCTGGTACGCCATGTGTAGCGAGGCGCTGCGCCTCATACCTGGAACCTCATGGGAGGCGCGTCTTAGGCGTTTCCGAGGCGCATTTCTTAAACCTAAGCCATTATCCCAAAAAATCATGTCTGGAAAAAACAAACACCCACCCCCTATGAACCCGACTCCACTTAAATGTAGGGCAGTAGCGGTACGTTTAATCGTCACCCGCCAAAAGCAAAAACTTCAGGAGCATAGATATCAGAAAAACTCCATATCATGTGTCGACAATGGCAACTCGTACCGCACATCTATAAAAGGATCCGGCAACTAACTAGCTTATGCATTCTCAAATGTTCAACCAACATAAAAAGAGAAGCCCTACAAATGCCTCATCATGAAAAATAATACCCGTTACATCACTAGACAATCGCAGTTCTGTACTCGTAACTTTTGAGTTATAATCTTCCTATATAATCTACTACAGAAGCATACAAGGGGCATAATGGGTGTACAACTTCTATCTTGGATAAAATGAAATGTGCATCAAAGTATTTATACTCATCTACACACTTAATCCGAACCTAATATAAAGCAAACAACTTTTGGGACAAACAAAGTAATACAACCACACCTACAAAGATAATTGCCAAGTGCTAAATTGCTAATGTAGTACAAGACCAAATTCCAAGGAGCGCAAATTGGAGTACTAAACCATCTTAACTTAAATGTGCATCAAAGTATTTACACTCGTTTTCCCACATAATCCAAACCTAATTCAAAGCGAGCGAACTTTTGGAACCAACTCAGTAATATAACCAATACCCACAAAGGTAATTGCCAAGTGACACTGTAATACAACAGCAAATTCCAACGGGCGCAAAAGGGTGTATAACATTTTCACACAAAACCGAACCTAATTCAAAGCGAACAACTTTTCAAGACAAATGGGGTAATACACCCAATACCCACAAAGATCATCCCTAAAATACAATCATAGAACAAATTACAAAGGGAGCAAATAGGCTTACAACATCACCTAAAATGAAGTATGCATCACAATTCACAACCATTTACACTCAAATCACACGAAAACCGAGCTTAATTCGAAGCGATCGACTTCACTAAACAAACAGAATAACAAAATGCAACAATCACCCACAATAAACAATCAATCAAGTAACAAAAATTCTAGGGTTTCAGACTTAAGCAAACAAGCCCTAATAATCATATGACAATAAAATTATTAATAGTTAAAAGCGTAAGCTTGAAGATACCTTCCAAGAACTTGGGCAGCAGTCTGAACATAAGTCTCAACCATCTGATCAGGAGGTGGGCGTTCACTAGGGTTCTTACCAAAATCCATAACAATAAGCCAGTGATTATAATCGCAACCTTCGAAAAGAATGGAATCGGGATCGATCTTATCGGCATCGTTGAAGGATCGCAACCCGGAGGAGAGAGAGAGGGAGGGAGTTGAGTGGAAGTGGCGGTGGTGGGTGACGGCGGAGGTGGCGGCGAGGGTGGTGGTGAGTGAGGAAGGGGTGGTTTTGAGGAGAGATGTGACGGTTGGGGTGGAGGTGAGGCGGGTGTGGGAGAGGATTGCGGTGGAGAGAGAAAGAGCGCGGCGGAGACGGAGGGCGGTTTGCGCCATTGGTGAGGTTTTTGGGGGAAATGATGGGTGGGGTTTAAGCAGGGGTTTTAGCCGTTTTTGGGGAAATAATCCTTCTTATGCGAAAGTTTTCCGGTAGATTAATTTTGGACCATTTTGCCTCTCGAATATGGACTATGGAGGGTGTAAACGAAGTTGATCTGAACCCGAGTTTGGTTGGGCTTGGGATTGGGTTGGAGCTCGGCGAGCCTAAGAAATTTGAGCTCGAGTAAGTTAAAAGATTTGAGCTTGAGTTTTGGCTGAAATGAGCCGAACCTATATGAGCGTTAAAGAGGTAGGTTAAGGTATCGGCTCGGATTTGTCGAAATTGAGCTTGAGCTAGGTTTCAACCGATCCCATTCAAGGACTTAGTGTCATGTATGTGTATGGAAGCCAATGAATAATTGTCTTGTGTCCACTTACCACTGTGCAATACAAATTTGTTCCAAAAATTACTATTTGTCTTATCTTTTAACAGTTGTATTTATTAAAATTTTCAATTACTATTGAAAATAATATAAACTAAACACACTAAGAGCTACAAAAAAAAAATTGGGATATTTTCTATGGTGACCCTGTACTTTCCGACTTTTTCTTTGGTGACCCCGTAGTTTTCGACCTTTCCATGGTGCCCCTGAGGTTTGCATTTTCGCGAAATCCGCAACGGTTGGGCTAACGCCGTTTTTGGACGTTTGCCTTTGTTTCCTTCCGTTCCCTTCCACTCTAATTACAATACTAAACACCCACACCTAATCAAATATTAACTTTATAAACAAAGAAAAAA
Organism: Spergularia azorica; assembly: GCA_038382645.1. Taxonomy (NCBI): domain Eukaryota; kingdom Viridiplantae; phylum Streptophyta; class Magnoliopsida; order Caryophyllales; family Caryophyllaceae; genus Spergularia; species Spergularia azorica. The sequence goes on along the minus strand of JBBYHQ010304993.1, from coordinate 22,944 downwards.
AAAATAAAATTAACAAAATAAAATAAAAAAAAGAACCCTATTTTCTCTTTCCTCCCCCCCCACCTACCCTCCACCTTGCTCACCACCCCTTCCCCACCCGTCCCTCCACCCCCCGCCGATAACACCACCATTCCGGCCGGTGTTGGCCCGCCACCTCTTTCCCCCAACGCGGTAACCTCATCTCCCTTCATTCCCTCATCTCCCTTCCTTTCCCTCATTTCCCTTCATCTCCCTTCATTTTCTATCTTTCTTTTCTTCCTCTTTCACCCTCCAAATCGAGTCTTTTCTTTATTCCTTCACACAATTAAGGAGAAGCATTCCTAGGTGATGGTAGAATAGGTTGTCATGGTGGTTTCATGGAAGAGGGGAGAGAGAAAATGGATATGAAGAGTGAGAGGGGGAGAAGATATAGGGGAAATGAAGGAGAAGGAAGATGGGAAGTTGCGGGGCGGTGGGAAAGGTGGAGAAGGCACGGTGTCGGATGGCGGGGGTGAGGGCATCGGCGGGGAATGGGTGGTTGGCAAGGTGGAGGGTGGGTGAGGGGGGAGGAGAGAGAAAAGAGAAAGGGGGTTTCTTTTTCTAATTTTAGAATTGTAATTAGGGTGAAAGGGGAATGGGAGGAGATGGAGGCAAACGGCCAAAAACGGCGTTAGCCCAACAGTTACAGATTTCGTGAAAATGCAAACCTCAAGGGCACCATGGAAAGGTCGGAAACTACGGGATCACCACAGGAAAAAGTAGGAAAGTACAGGGTTACCATAGAAAATACCTCAATCGATGGAGACCCCATTTGGATATATTTTTATAAATAAAAAAATCATTTAAGAAAACCATTTAATCCTTTCAAAATCATTTACTCTAACTCGTGTTACCAAAATCCGTACAATTTAATTAACATTCAATATGTCTCAAAAAAACTTGCAAGAGAAAAGTAGGTCTATATGTACAAGTGAATATGTGAGATAAAGTTGTGAAATAAGGGAAGATCAACCAAGTACTAGATCTCCACTAAATATCTTATACAAAGGTCTTGCTTGACACATTTTACTACTAATGATGAGTAGTTTACTCATGGTGGCTAATCCTATACATGCACTAGCATCCTTCTATAGTGTAGTTCTTGGGAGTGTGAATTTCACTCATTTGATCAATCTTTTTCCCAAACTCTTCTATCTCTAGAAGTTTAGATTACTCACATCAGGGGCGAAGCTATTGAGGGACCGAACTGTGCCATGACCCCCACTAGCATTTGGGCTTATCTGTTGAAGTTTTTAAAGAGTCCAAATAAAATAGTACTGGGTTTAGTCTAAAGTAGTGGGTTGACCCCTCCAACTTATCACTACATTTTCTAGATATCTTTCAGTATTTGACGTAATTTATGGGGGATAGTTGACAAATTTTTTTTTAGCAGTTGTAAAGGGTAATTATTATCCATTGCTGACGTTTCCCCTTCTTCTGACCCCTTTTTTTTTTTAGTATCTCTTTAAGATGAAACCACTTTAATTCCAAATTATCGTTCACAATTTAATGTTACATATTTTCGACATAAAATTGGACAAAATTGGTTGTGAATGTTATCGAAAATAAATGTAGGGTCTATTCTCTAGTGTGGTTAGTTGACGGCCGCGGCTAACTATGTCATTTTGGCCTGGCTTCGCCCCCGAGTCACATGATCCTCCTTAAATATATTGTAGTGCGTTTGACTAGATGATATGTCTTGTAGTGAGTTTGACTAATCATTCCCGCATACAACTATGCACGATTGCACTTACTGAGAGAGAATAATTGTTAACGCTTCTCTATTTTATAAAACTCAAACTCAAAATCTCGAAAACGATATAGCAACCTAGCTCATGTGGTGCGACTTGCGAAGTTGCGAGTGTGACCGTATCTTTTCAAAATGTTGAACGACTCGATACTATGCTCACACAAGTTTCAAAGTTCAAACGACAAAAATCTTCCCGCACAAAACGTCGTTGTATAATTCGTATACTTCACTGATACACTCCACTTTCTTCATCAAAATCCCATTTACCCCCAAAATTACAAACCCTAATTTCCCCAAATTCCCCAAATTGAATCCCTTACTAAACCCTAACATTTCAAATTTCCGCCCAAATCAACCCCCAAAAAATGACGTCAAGGTTCGGCGACGAAAACGGCGATATAGATGACGAAACGCAGCACAAGAAACGTGCTCGGAGAGTGAGTTTCGCAGAGACAACCGCCGTTCACTTCTTTAACAAGGATGAGGACTGCGAAACGACGCCGGATGATGCAAAATTGGACCACAATTCCAACATTGGGAAGCTCAGTAGGACTGAGAGTCAAGAAATTATGGAATTGCTTAACAGTGATAGCGATTCTGATAATGGTGGTGGTGGTGATGATGTCGATGATGTTGACGTTGTTATCAAGAAACACTTTTTACGGCCTCTCGAATCGCCGTCGTCTGGGAGTTGTTTCGGCTCTGCTACTTCTAATGATGGTATATCCACCTTTTTACCCCCTCTTTGAATTATTGATTGATTTTCGGGTTAATTGAGTGGTTTTACGGGTTGGTGTGTCGATTATCGTGTTTGTAATGTGATATTTGTTTCATTTTAGATGTTTAGAACCATCCGAAATGTGGGTAGTTTGGTTAATTGAAAGTGAAATGTAGTGACTATGATGAAAAAAATTCAGCTTGTGGAGTAATCTTTTGGTTTCCCCTCGTTTTGTAACTTGTTAAGAATTCCGGAATAGTAATCTTTAGAGTTTAAAGTGATGAACTTTGCTCGATTGTTCCTATAAACGCCTGATAAAATTGCATAGGTAGCAGCGACGTTAATTGATGGCCATTTGATTCTCTTTCGTTTGAAAGAAGTGGGGGCGGGTTCTTTCTTGTCATTCAAAGTAGCAGAGTGCGTATACTGATTGCCACATAATGTTGGGCTCGGGTTGTTTCCAAATACTTACGGGCAGACAGTGCTATATGACTTGATGATGTGTCTTGTGCTGTCCCATTTCGCTTGATGAGTGTGTTGCCAAGTGATGTCTAGAGGATGAAAATAGTAAGCAAGCTGTCAAGTGTAGAGTATAGTCTTACTGAAACTCAAGTTAGGATGTACTTGTTGGAGTTGAAGTTTTCGATCTGTCAATGTGTTTGAATTTTAACTCGTTTTTCCACTCATCCTATTTTTCATTTTGTATTGGTTAATGTGGGCTATCCAAAACTTTTATCTTTGAGTTGTTCTATCTTTGCAGAGGATAATTTCTTTGGGCCTGTATCAGCGGAATTTATTAGACCTGGACGGTTATCAGATTCTGCTTTATCTGATGACAATCACGAAGTTACAATGGATTCAACTGCCTTTTCTATGAACTTTCGTAGTCTAGCGAAATCAGAGTCTGGAGGAGAGTTTAAAACACCCACCGGAGTTCGTGCATCATTTGGCGAGAGAACTCCTGGTCAAACTTCAACTGCCACTAGTCTTGAGGATTTGATGGTATTGACTGGAGCCAGGAAACAAGTCTTCTATTCTTCTTTGGCTGTTGATAAAGTTAATGACAGTGGCAATTCCGATGATATGAGTCTAATAGGAGAAAAAGTCCACAGTTATGATTATGGAAAGCTGCCTCCAGAGTTGGATGTATTACTGGGTGAAGGCAACAAGAATGTCGAGGATTTCTCTCTTGATATTGAACGTTCAAACTCTATGATTGCCATGGAAAAAGAGAATGGTTCATTCAGTGGAGGCCAGTTTTTCGACGTAACTGACGATAGAGATGCAATTTCCTGCCATATTGCTGATTTATCAAAGACATCTGGTGAGGCAATTGCTATGGATTTTTCGAATTTTCTCGGAGGAATTGATGATCGTGCTGATGCTACTCCTGGTGAGACAACTCAAAATCGCTCAAATGATGTAGGCGATGAGGCAGGTCCTAAAACACCCTCCAGTAATCAAGTTCAAGCTACAGTTCTTCAGACACATGTAAGATTTTATTTATTTTCACCTAATAACATGAGTATGGCAAATTTTAAAGATGTTTGTCTATGAAGTATATGCAAAATTGTTTTAACTCGTGAAGCTGAGTTCTTGACTTGAACTATTTTAGTAACAGTCCTAACATATATGTGCTCATGAGTGTTTATGGTCTGGACTTTAATTACTACTTCAAATAAAAACATGATAGATAATATTTACAGTGAAATTAATGTAGTTTTTTTGCAAAGAGAAAAAGTAATGGGCATAGGTAGGACAGAGAGAATAGTTGAATTTATTACCCATATTGGTTTATGATTACTTCTTTCCATTTCTAAAGTCTAACTATTCTTTGGCTTTGGGATACAATGGAATAAGGTTACAGCATGGCTCACAAAACTGGCTGTGCCTTCTTGTATTGTGAAGTAGCATTTAGTCGGTGTGAAGCATCTTCTTTATAGGTCATCCGTAAGCAGCCTCTCTATGTTTCCAAAGTAGGGGTAAGGCTTGCGTTCATAGGACCCACCTTATGCGGGGAGCCTTTGAGGCATTGTTGTTATAATTTCCGAGGAAAATGACTTGGAAGGATCTTAGTTTAAAAAATCGCGCCGGAGGCACGCCTAGGCAAAAAGGTGCCATGAGGCACACCTGACAAGCTATGCGCACGTGCAGTTTCCAATTTCTTTTTCTTGTATCCTTACTTCAACCCTTTCCTTTGCCCCTCAATCCCTAGTTTGTACTTCTTTACCCATTGGCCCTCTTTGAACACCAAAAAAGAGGTATATTTTTCCGCAAAATAATGGTTTTGAAAAATAGAGTTTGTTCGCTAAATTAGTGGACCTTGTGTGCATGAGGCGTGCGCCTTCGCCTCGCGCCTCATCGCACTGGCCCCCTATTGCCTTGTTGCGGCTCCTTAAACTAAGGGAGGGATGATTAAAGTATAAAGAAATAAACTAGAGGCATATGCACATTGCCTCTTTTAGAGTAACCAAAAAAAAAACATTGACTCTTTTAGGGTCTTTTGACTGTTCTTTGTCACAATCATGAATGTGAAGAAAAAGAACATCACATAGAGTTCAATTTGAGCACCTTTGGTGCTTCAAGTTTTCTTTGCTCAGTTTTTTTAACCTATCTGTAGGACTGTCAGGCTTGATGTGCTTTTACATATATATTTGTGGGTGCGTGTGTGTGCATGCAAGCAATCCTCGAAATTATGAATTAATGCTGAAAAGGACAAGTATGCCACTGGGATATCTTATGTATGTGGGGACTGTTTGTACGAGGCTGATTTTGAACTGTGATTATAGCTGACTTAATGCTGATGAACTTTTAAGATTTAGTGAAGCGCCGCCTGATGCCAAAAGCAACATTTGGCTTGGCGATACTCAATAAAATGGTTTTTGGGAGGATATCTGGTGCATAATATTATATCTGCTATCCAATTTTTTTAAACTCGCTAATTTAGGTGCTCAGGCTTCTCATGCCTGTGCCTGGTTTTGAACTTGTTTGTTTGCTGAAATTTTTATTGAACTTTAGTGCAGTTGTTTAATGTCATGTGCTTTCAATTGTCACATTCTGATCATCTCATATTTATTTTGGGGATTTCTTTGATGTATTATTTTGTTGCTACCCAGTTGTAGGTGAGTAAGTGTAATTAAGTAAACAAGCAAATCCTCTTACATCCCTTATAATCCCGTCCACTTATGAGATGCTATCACTTTAGAGTTCCGAGATAGTGATAATGTCCCTTGGTCTGAATCACATGTCTCGAGAAGCGCTCCCTTGCTTTCCCATATTGGTTCAATAATCCTATTTGAAGGCGACTTCCATCAAATTCTTTCCTGTCAGTTTTAGGGCCACATAAGTTATGAGCAAACCCAAGGATTACTGAGATGGCAGTGTTGTGTCTGTGGTTTACCGTTTTCTGAAGGGGTTTAAATCTCAGCCCGTTTTGGAGGGAATTGTTTAGTCCATGTCCAAAAAAGTGAATTGCCTAGTCTGATTTTTTTTTTTCTTCCTTTTTTTGTTGTCTTCCTGATTCTCCATTGCTTGTTATTTAGTCTGACAGCACTCAATTCAAATGTGACTTGGTTTTGCACAATGTGTCATTTGGATAAAAATTGTGCAATGTACTCCACCTTATAAAACACATTTTAGTGTAGTAATATTTTTTCGAAACATATGTGTTCCCCAATATGACATACTAAGCGAGAAGGGGGGCGGGTTGTCTGGTGAATATCATTTAAAATTCAAATTTGACAGTTTTGTCCTGTATGTTCCTCTTATCCGCATGACAAACATCTCTCTAAAGGCAAATTTGATGATGCGGAATAGTTTAGTTCATTGCTATTGCCACTTTCTTCTTTGTTTTGTTTCTTCTGGGCCAATGTTGAGCATGCTTCTCTATATGCCTACTGTAATCTTTATGCCTACTGTAATCTGGTGACTTACCATCGAGAACTGGCATATCCTTTTTAATTGCAGGACTCTCCGTTTGAGAAGGATAAGTTTAAGTCTCCTCCATCGAGTACTAGGTCAAACTTACATCATGAGCAGCCAATTGCTGGCTCGATATCCTCATTGCTTTCTAAACGCCGGCAAATATTCAAGGATTCAGATGTCTTACAGAATTCTCATTTGAATTCAGCTCAGTTTGATGAGGCATTTCCTAACAAAGGAACTATTAACCGTGTCTGGAGTACCTCGTTTTTCGCGAAAAGTGTATCCAGACTCAAAAGACTTGAAAATTCTTTTCTTTCTGCCTCAAAAGCCGAGGGAAATGCTTCCAGGTTACAAGTGCCAATGTTTTCTCTAAGATCCATGCAAAAAGAAAATCATTTGGAAGATGGTAATAAGAATATCTCACATACTCGAGTAGCTGCCCCTGTTGCTCGTTTGGATTTACGTTTTGCTGAGTATGATGGACAATCTAGAAGTGCAAGTGAAGATAACCACGGCTTGAGAAACACAGGGATAAAGAAGAATGCAAGTCATGTAGAAGTTGATGAAGAACTAGATAAAAGTTTGTCCTCACAGAAAACTTCAGCAAAGCATCTCAGAGTGTCTTCTTTAACAGCTTCTCCAGAAACAGGCTTAGTAAATCGTAGGTCAGAAGGCAACCATGAATCTGAAAAAGAATTGCATGCCATTGAAACTCTACAAAGTATGAAATTTAGTTTTTCCCCGCAAGTGATCACACCTAATGATTTGAAAAATGATATAGACTCTGGGATTCCTGGTGATTTTGCTTGTTCTCCTGGAAGTGGAGGGGTAAGCAAAGTGTCAGCTTCTCCACTTTTTGACGGAAGTCCTTTGTTGAATCTGGTCCATCAGGGTCTGAAAGAGGCTGCTGAATTAACATCCACGGTTGAAAAATGCAGTACTTTGCTTTCAGAAAAGAAAGCTGAATCTAAGTTGTCTTCATATGACATCAATCATGAAGACGATGCCGCACATGAGAAGTTGTTGCTTAAGAATCAATCTGGCCTTCCTGTAAACTCTTGTTTTGAAAATGGTATTAAGGATAAGTTTTCCCAATCTTGCAAAATGATGAGCTCGAGTGATCATATTGCTGGGAGGCCATCAACTTCCTCCCCAAGGGCCCTTCTAGTTCAGAGGATGCAATCTACTCCTGAATCAACTCTAAGCTCAGATGCTAGACCAAATGAGTTGCTGGTCCAGGTAATATTTTAGTAACTGTTATTGTTCTGATGGGTCCGGAATCGTTTTTGAGATAGTATGCAGATAAAACTTTCTGATTTGTTAGGCTTGTCCAGGTCATAGTTGCTCTTTCTTCTTTCGTTGTATGTTCTTTCTTCTTAATTCTTACTCTCACTGTCTCTCTAACACTCTGCTATTGTCTGCTTCTACTTTTCCCCTTTTCCTTTTTTTGTCTGTTTGTCTTACCTTTTTTCTGTCTTTCTTTGTACCTTTTTGTTTATTCTACATTCTACCTCCTTGCATCAGCTGGCCGATGCAGTTTTCATTATGGGTCATCCGGAAACAATATGTATGTTTCAACATTTGAGTACGATTGTGTACTTCAAACCCTCCCTTACCCCGCCATTGGGAGAAGCCTTTGTGGCAATGGTTTCCCTATAGGGGTCTTTAGCTGGTCATTGTTTTTTGAGGCCAAACTTTGTTGTTGAGTATGACTACTTGTTTTAAAAGTCTCTGGCGTTTCTGAATGTTAGATGTTGGTATTGGGCAAGAGCGACCATGATATAGTTGCTGGGTAAAATCTTGTTTTCCCCAATTCAAGTAAAGTATGTTGATTAGTTTACTCTTATATATTTCACTGCCTTGTACTCCTTCTGATGATTGTTGAACAGGTACATGATATTCCTGAAGATAATAAAGAGAATTTGTCTGAAGGTGATGGTGATGCAAATCCCCATGAGCTTATAAGCAAGTATGATGAAGATGCTCAAATCTTAGGAAATCCATCTAATATCCGGGGTTGTGATGGCCCTTCCAGCCTCAAAAGGAAATTATTTGATAAGACTCGGGATAATAATGATCATGCAGTGCTGTTACAGCGTAAAGCGAAGTTAAGCAAAGATCAGAACTATAAAGAACAGGAAAAGGTGTCTCAGTGCATTGAAAATGATACAGCATTAAGAGATTGGGCTGATGTAATGCAATGCTTTTCATTGTTTCACCTTAAGTAGCCACCTGAACAGAAAATCTATAGAATGATACACTGATCTAACTCTTGAACCCACTGTTTACATTGTAGGTATTCAATAACTTCCGCGGCATGACAAATCAGCTACTAACTCCAATGAGTGACAAGTTTGATATGGCACTGGCATGTACTCTTCTGAAACAATTAAGAATCTATCATTTAATGCGCTACTGTCAACTTTATCCAGTTGTCGAGGGTGCTATCTAATGCTTGTTTGAATAATGCATCATCAATTAATAAAGCTTTCATCTCGTTCCTTTCAGATTGCAAAGCTGGATGATGTTTTGGTCCATTTAGACAAGCTGAAGAGTTATGAGCTTCTTCATCACGAAGTAGGCTCTCATGTCTGTTTATTCGTTGGAATTTCTTTATTGTTCACTGAGCTAGCTATCTTGGTACAATGAATTGAATACTTTTTGTCTATCGAACAACACGTGACTCTATTGTCTTATGCAGAAAGCACTCGACTCCACTTGCTTCCTCAACAGGAAAAGGTATGTTTAGGCCCCTAGAGGTAAAGTATCAGATTTCTGGTCATCAGATGTTTACATGAACTTGTTTGATATTGTTTGTAGAGTGGCCGACACAAAGTTGCTACTGTATAGAACTGTGTATCAAAAAGCCAAACTGCAGCTACTGCGTCTCAAGCGGGACAAATTATCGGTACAAATTGTTATCTACTGTTTCCTTTAATCACACTTGACTTCATCCTTTTCATTTGATCTGATGGATTTTGTTCAATCACATGAATTTGTGGTACACAGGAACAAGCTTGTAGCATGAAGTCTAGAGTTGATGAATCAGAAACTTTGATGTCAAGCTGTCCCTATATAAGGAAACGAGGTGAAATAGACCAAATTAATTGCATACAACGGGAAAGACGTTTGGTATATCTTCTATACTGTTATCTTAGCTTACTCTAAAGATTTAGGGTGATTTTTTTGTGTTACAATGGGTTCTTTGCAAAGAGTTGCAAATTTGCAACTGTCCCAGTGTAAAAGAAAAGTGCTGTGTAATTTGTTTATTTCGGTTCCGTTATACTCCCGAAGCCCAAGAATAGTTGAATCCAAGCAAAGTTAAATTTCCTGACCACTAGGCCAGCCTTGATCCTCTTCCACATTTGAAGATAGTAAGCTAGTCAATCTACAGCAATATCTGACTCTTAGGTGGTTGTTTCAATTTCCATTGAAGCCAAAGATTCATGATGTTTTGGCTCTGAAGTATAATGGAATAATGGCTCACTAAATTGTTTTAGACTTTTCAAAGTGTAAAGTAGCAGTTGGTCGACACACATGTCAACACAGCTTTCAATAGGGTTAGTTGAAACTAGTCTCTCTATGTTGACAGCATGGGGTAGCGTGCATCTTATCACCCCCCGTCTCCCTACTTTGCCGTAGGCAGGAATCTTTGAGGCAGGGATTATGGTGTTGTTATATCTCACTCTTTATCGGTGCTAAGGGGCAGTTGAAACATCCCCTCTATGATCCTTCATAATCATAGGTGAGACTGGGAGTCTCTTAGTTGGAACTTTTGTTGCTTTATCCAGCTCTTAACTGGTGTTCGAACTCTTGATTTTTGGCTGTACAGTAGCCTTCTTCTAAATGAGAGATTTTTTTTTTTTTGTTTACAAAAAGCTACTCGGTTTATCTGTCTTTGAGTTCTGGTTTTTGGCATGTTGAGATTTTGGCTCATGCATACAGCTGCATGAGGATTTCTTGGTCCAGTGAGTGTAGTTGTTTTGAGGTGAAAAGACGAAGGCAGATCTGTGCAGCCATAATTTTGTACTTTCTGGGCAAATATATGTTTAGGAGTAAGATCTGCATATCTTGGTCGACTTTTATTCTTTTGTATTACTGGTATTGAGGTTTTATAGGAGTGATTGGATCTTCTAGAACATAACTGCAAATTGAAGAAAGTGCTGCATTTGACAAAAGTAGCCTTTGTTGCCTTTTGGTCGTCTTAGCTCGATTGTTTCTTCATGTTTTTAGATTCCTGTGAAGCAGATCTTCCCCTTTCTTGTACTTTGTTAAATTCTACAATCAATATATCTAATACCAATTTCTGTAACTCGATTTTTTTCTTTTCCTCTCTTGTCGTTTAGGTTTCTTCTGAAGTATCTTCACTGAGAAAGGAGATTGAAGATTCTGATAGTGAGATAAAGAAATTGAACAAATCTTTCTTTTCTTATGTCAAAGACATGAAAGAGTTAACCATCACCGAAACAGCTGCATATGTGAAAGGTGTCGTCAAGAAGATGGTTGCCTGTCAATCATTGCAGTCAGCATTGCAGGTATCTATTTTCATATTTCTTTCTCTGTGACAAAGATCAATAATCTGTATAGAATGGTACTAAAAGTTTGCTTGTGTGACATTCCTAGTTGTGCAAAGTTGAGAGGTTAGAGGCTATGCTAGGTCAACCAAATATTCTGTTTGATCATGGTGGCTTCGTGTTGCAAAGGTTTGCTCAATATTATCATTGTCTTATATCTGGAGCTTGTTAATTAATTTTATTGTAGTAGCAATTTATCAAGTGAGCTTTTCACTTTGAATATTTACAGTTTCATCACGAAGTCCGCCACTTCCTCTGGTCTATTAATTTCAAATAGATTGAACAATGACAAAATATCCAAGGTGAATGTCTTCTGACTTCCATTTTCCCATCCACATCGCCATCTCTTTCGTGCTGCTTTTTGAGAGATTGCATTAGCATGTTTTTTCTTTTCCTTTTTTTGGCCAGATGTTCATGAAGAATACAGATGCGTACACTGCCTTTTCTTTTGTTTTAAGTGGTGATTTGCAACTCACGTATGAAGGTTTGAGGACTATTGCAGAACAAACACAAGTAAGTTTGTACATTTAGCTTTTATAATGACTGGTAGAAACCCTGTGCCTAACAATTGGATTTGGATGCAATGCAAAATGAAATATCTATTGATTTTTATTTGAAGTGAACGATTCATTTGGTCTAGAAATAGCCGCAAACATTACCTGTCCAAACACTTTCAAGAAAAGGGGAGATCATTTTGGTTAGGAGTAATATAATGATATCTAACAGTGCATATTTTCTTCATAAAAGAATATTATATACCTCTTTGAAAAGAGCATTGTTGTTATTAAAAAGTAAAAACAGAAAATGCCAAGTTGCTCCGGAGGAAAACGAGTCCTAGCTATTAGATTACAAAAGGGTGCAATGTGCTGAAATTGGGGAATTTCTCCGGTTGCCTGTCCTTCACATTGGATTATTCATGACTTTGAAATTCCTCAACCCGTCTGTCCAGTTTCACATAGAGCCTACCTAAGTGTAGAAGTATCCGGAGTTTTACTTGATGATTGTTTTCCCATCACAAATCATTTACTAGACATAAATTACCATTAGCAAATTCTCAATACGCCGTATATGTTAAGGATCCCCTTTTCACCATCTTGCTGCTCTAGGCTTAAGTTAGAGGAAGTGAAGTGAGTCAATAAAAAAAAACTGCTGATCTGCTCACCAGATATTTTAATTGACGTAAATGAGCAAAAGTTCTATAACTTGTAATACATTGTATTTACTAAACAATAATAGTTTGCTTGAAATCATAATTTTTTTCTCCAATCTATCATTGTTAATTTGTCACACTAAGCTGTGTGCGAAAACAATGGTGTTTTATCTGGCCAGGATTTAGAGGGAGTATCTCATATGCCATACAGGGTACAAAATGGTTTAAGGCTAGTATTAGTAATATGTAATTCAAGATACAATAGTTAAAAACATTTCTGAAGCAATATTCTCCCCCTGTTTTTTGATTTTTTTTATACAGGGTTGTCCAATTTGTAGAATTACTGTATGCTAGATGCTGTGGTTATGCTTTCCTTCTTTATGCAGAAATCCAGTTCATTTTTGCATTCACTTCTTGATGTTATTGAAGAAGTTGAGCTAGCGCTGCTAGAGCTTAAAAGCTTGACAAGGTCAAGATTTTGTCAGCCCTCAGGTATTTTTTCTTTAGGTCTAAGTTATCTTGCTGACAGAACTTTTACAAGTGTTTGTATACCTTGTGGTTTCCGGGAATGATTGGTAATAAAATGACCAGAAAGCTAAGTAAATCTAAGGAAATTGAACATCGGATTTGTGGGCTGTGGGGTAACTTAACACTGACGTACATGGTTTTTAATGCCGGCCGCAAAAATTGAGACGTTGGTATAGAGGATTTTTGAGCTTGCCAAATGAATTTTCAACTACTAAATGCTACTAATTTCCAATTGTTTTCCGACTTCTGATCTCCGAATTCCCATTCGGACCCTTAAGGTTTTAACTATTAATTCTAATCTTCCTCTCCACTCCCTCTCCTCCACCCACCATCCTATTCCCCACCTGGCCTTTCACGGCCACCAGCCACGTCCACACCGCCTAGAGGTGGAGGCAGAAGCTATATGCTGGTATCTAACAGGGAAAAGCGTGATGGAGGAGACATTCATTTGAGAGAGGTATAAATCAACGAATGATTACCAAGGAGCATAAAATTCAACAAGAGCGCTATGATCTTGGTTAACACTTTAACACCAAGGAGTTAGTCAAGGATTGGGGTAGGTGGAGGTGGCTAGAGTTGGTCGACGTTGGGTCTGGGTTGGCTAGAGCTGATTGATGGTGTGCTAGGTTGGGGTAGTGGGTCCAGGTGGGAAAGTGGCCTTGGTCGGTGGAGGAGACCGGATCACTGGAGTGTGGAGAATGGATGAGGAAAGAGAATGAGGGTTGGGTGGAGTAAGGGTTAATGAAGTGGTCAGAGTCATAAAAATTGAGTAGGGTAATTTGCTTAGGAGTAGTTTCTTATAAAAGTGTGCGAAAGTAGAAAATCTTAAAGGAGAGGTGAAGTAAAAAAATTTTGTAATTATTTTTTGCTTTTTAACTTCTTTTAAGTGTCTTGTGTTCAAAACAGTTTTAATTTTCGTAAGGGTCTTGCTTCTTATTTTTCAGCTGGAAAACTTGATCTGCAATTGGAGTTCACTGACTTCAACAACGGTGCAAGAGTGACTTTAAGTCTTGATATAAGCTGTTTAAATCGGTAAACTTCTTGAACATTTGCCTAGTTATCTTCCTATGGTGACAATTTTGTATGGCGGTTCATGTTTAGCTGACCCCAAATCAAATTTGGACTACAGGTTTGCTGTTGTTGCCCCCTGGGCACAATAGTCTAAATCTTTGGACTTAGTTTTTATTATTCCCTCTTGGACCCTTGCTTGTTGTCATTATCGTCAATTCTGATGACCTCATTTGTTCTCTTGAGCAGGGGAGTCTATCCTTCATTAGTCCTGCCTTATGAGGTGCGAGGATTCACAGCTCGAGACCATGACATTTTCGAGTCACTAGTAGCTGATATTCGGACTGCTATTCGAGGTGTCCGATGTGGTTACATGAGAATAATAAGTATTTGCCGTTGTGTTTCGAGAATGATTCAAGGCTGATACACATTGCCGTGGACCGTGGTCGATACTTGAGGGGCGCTTTTGTGTAATGTAGGATCGACATCTTGTATATCCGCCATCGTATTTAGTCATTAAGTGTACACTCCGGTAATGTAAGAGCTGTAATCGTTGGTCACTATCCGGCTTACATTGTATGACATTTATATTTCTTCTTGAAAAGAAATGCTAATACATCTAATGTTCTCACTAATGCACACTCTCTGTTACTAGACACGTTGAACGGTTGAAGTGTTCTGTAAATCAAGGAGATGATTTTGGTTTATTGCTCCCATTTCAAGCGACCTCTTAGGAGAAGAGAGAAAATATTCGTAATGCGAAATTAGTGTACAACGTTTTATTACAACTTACAACTTACAAGTGACAAATTAAATTGATCACCTTAACGAAATGTACACATAATTTGGGGACAAATATGAAGGCGAAAACACAACTTTCATATACTCCGTAAACTTTACTTGATGGAGACAACTCGTGCATATAATTCCGAGTGTATAAACATCTTCAATTTTTATATAACTTCATATACAGATGTTTATATTTACACAGTAAATAAACAAGTGAAAGAGAGCAATAGGAAACTAATTAAAGCATGCTAAGCAGAAAAAGTAGTTTAAACTATTACTTTGTATTATCTATACAAAAATCAAGTTTCAGTGATTTGGCATTTTTGGTGGATCCTTATTTTGAGGCATTATATGGTGTTCATAGCATGGCCATGCTGAAAATATAGCTCGTTACAGGAAAGACATCTCCAGCTTTTGTTACTTAAAATATGCAAACTTGGTGTTCTTGGAATAGTCAAGGGCATATCAGACCTGTTGATGATAGAAATAGGTCATATTTCCCGTTCTTTTTCTTAATATTTGGATATATAAAAGAGAGAGATCAGAATTATTCAAAAAATGAAAATAAATAGAAAAGACAAATAAATAGCGCAATAGACCTTTGAGGAAAGAAAGGTCGATCGAAAAAGGGCATCAATTGAGCCTTTGGAACCATCTCTTTTCTCATGAGCTTGACTTCTTCTTCTTCTAACATCTATTACGGAGTTCAAAATATAACTCAAAAGTTATCTCATGTTCGATTTTATATGAGAACTAGATTATTGATACTACATAATAAAAATTATCTGAATCACGTTTTTAGTTGTTGAAATTATATGGAGTATGTTGCTTATTAGTAATGTTGATTATAGTTTTTGGCATGTGATCGTCCTTCTACGTGGAGTATGCAATTAAAACTGAAAATGACACTACTTATCATTAGATTATGAGTAACTAATAGTAGTAATGTCTCATGTTTATACCCTGCAAGATAAAACACTACTTACGTACCTTTTGCAGCTTTTCGTCTTGTTTCTTTTGTTGTTCAATTAGATACAACTTCGTAGATACCTTTGCATCAAAAAAAAAAAATTCAAACAAGCTTAAATGTATTCATGTATCGACGTTTATTACACTTTTCTATTGAAAATTATGAATTTGATTAGTGAAATTTTGATATATATATATATATGTTACATAAATCTTATTAATCAGCAACTTAATGAAGTGTTGAAAATGCTTACATAGCGATTGAATATTGCACGTTTAGCCGCTCGTCGTTGAGTATGAAGTCTAATTTCCATAGGCTTAGTATTTTCCTTGTGATAAGTCTTATTAGGAGCCTATATATCACAACATATACATTAATAATAAACCTTCAAAACCACACAACAGAAACAACAATGTTTGGATTTCGTATAACATAAACACACTCTAATGAAACGGAAGCGAGAAATTCATCGCTCGTTGCTAATTATAAATCGGAATAAATCACCGATAATGTAGAATTAAACACGCGTAAGATCAATATAACATATCATATAAACCTTTTGAGCAGCCTTGGCTGGTGGTTTAATCTCCATCTCTTAATAAATTAATTAATGTTATTAGATTTATTTGTGGATTTTGTTACTGGTTAATTAAGTGCATAGTTCAATATTTACGGCTGGTTTATATATAGCTCAAAGTTTCAGGCTTTCTATCGAGTTTGGAGACTTGTAGTTTTCATATCTCCCATGCATATGGCCTTATTTCTGTTGCTCCATCTTAGTGCATTTGCAAAGATCACTTCATAGTACCAAACTTCTGCTTAAACCTCACACTCTCACTAGTATTTGTCACACACAAAGCCATGTCCCAGAACTAGTTTATTTTAATTTCATCCATAAATTATTCATTTAGCAAATATTGTTAAAGGCATATGAAACCATTGTCTTGGTAACTACTTTAGACTTTTGGTAGAAATAATTCTTTTATCAAAATCTAGCCCTCATTGTTCAAGAGGCTCGAGTTCAAATCAAATATTTGAGTCTCCCTCCTCTTAAGTGGGTCTTAGGGTGTGTTTGGCCAAACTCCTGAACTGTTTCTGGGTTCTAGAAACTGGAAACTGACCACACAAAACTGAGAAACTGTTTCTGACTTCTGGGAAGCACTTCTAGTGTAAATTTGTTCATCAGAAGTAGAAGCTCCAATTTGGAGCTCCTCCTCCAAAAACTGTTTCTCAGAAACTGTTTCTGATGAGCACTTCTGGAGAAGTTGGAGCTTGGCCAAACAGACCCTTAGTCTATTAGAACAAGTTGTGCCACCCTAAACGGCATTCGCAAACCGTTGTCTAGGCCTAACCTAAACATATGTTCGGGTAAAAACTTAAAAAGAGCAAGAACAAATCCTCAACGATTATTAATAGGCAAAAATTTATAATCTTATTTTTCAGATTACGAGTAATATGAAAATACATTGACAAATCATAACTTACTAGTGACGGCACATCTTACATATTATTGAACAAAAAAAACATTTCATACAAATCGTTGCGCCCAAAACTCTCCGATGATACCAAGTGAAATTGTGACCGGAATAAAACTTGTCAACAAGACAGTCTAATTCAAGATGGACCCTTGTGAGTTGTTACAGTGGAAGTTTGTTAGAAGATGTAATCCATGTATTCCTTTGGAAGTCCGTTATCTAACCAAATTGTTTGTCTATCACCATGTCGCTATACAATGCATTCTTTTTGGTTTATTTACTGGTATATTCAGCACATGTGGAACCATTTGTTTAATATGAGACCAAGCAAGTAGAAAATTTGCTTACATGTGAAGCCAGTAACAGTAATGACAGAGCCACCCACTAGAATATGGTATACCGGCGTATACTATAAGCTCAATGTCAGGCACTTAAAACTCACATCACCAATATATACAAGTCGTATATTGGCGAAAACTTACACTTGTGACGTGATTACTGCTAAGATTGACAAAAGATCTAGACTAATGATGTTATTACGCTAAATTTACTATTAAAAAAGGTGTTTTACGCCAAGATTAAGTTCAAATTAAACCATCGCAATGAGAATTGGGAGGGAACACTAAAGTCTTCAACTCCTCCATCCACATCTCTTTGAAAGGTTGCTCCATATGCATTGTATATCCCTTTCATATTATTTAATTAATACGACAATCATGATATGAATTCTTGAGACATTATCGCTTATAAATACGACGTATGACATTATTTCCAGAGTATGACTCCATACTCGTGCCTCCATAAAACACCAAAAGAACCCTGAGTTCAGTGAAACATACTCTGTTTCAGGGAGAAAAAAAAATGCCCAAGGAAACAATCTAATCTTTAGAATTATACGCACTCTGTTTCGGGGCATATAGACATGATCCGATGCTCTCTGAGCAGTGAGCATCTCTCTCGGACACAAACTCATTAATCGACAAAGCTTTAAAATGCCACATAGTGTAGCATACAATCGAAAAATTAAGAAAAACTTGCAATAACTTTTACTGAATATTAACAGAAAGAACTGGACATTTTGCGGATAAAAGGAGGGAACGCCTTCCAGCAATCATTTTTATACAATTATACAAGAACATTGCCTTGAAAGCGGAAAGCTTTGAGCTAGAAACTGGAGCCTTTTAACCAGGCAATGGTACTGGTGCAAATAGGAAGAACAGTAGATGTTACACTGTCGTTCATACAACAAATGATGTTGCTGTGGACCAAGGTTTCGCGTTCCATGTCCTGAGATACCAACAAAAAGTGGCAAATACTGCTTCGTCTTCAATTTTAGAACTAGTTAATGACTTGATGATCACTCTTTGCGTTCTCTCCACTCCAACACGGGTGCGCAGCAGGTAGCTGATATTCATCAGGCTTAAGGGCTAAGTTAAAATCAGGCAAAGTTGGCGCAGTCTCCATGATCCTGCAAGCAAAGCGCACATTAATTCCATGATCTTGACAATGTAGTGACCTATACGGTTGTACCTCTGATGCTTATACTAGTGCTTCTCAAAATGATAGAACACAGTCCGAGTAATAGATAATACAGCACACAGTCCGAGTACTAGATAATACAGCACACAGTCCAAATGGATCTTAGAAAATTCTCTCTTATAGTAAATGAAAATGCTCAAATGAATACGACTTCTTAAGTATTAAGGTTTAACTTTATCTTCAGTTAATTTAGGCTCTGTTTTGTTTCAAGTAAATTCAGGAGAACACTAATTTCAGTTAGAAATATTTTCATGGAGAGTTCGAAACTAATATTTATTGTGTTCGACAAGGACGGAATAGGAAAAAAGGAAGAAGGGAAGCTCGCATCCCACGTCTTCAAATGGAGAAAAGTTGGGAGGAATTTAGTTTCCATTCTCATTTTCTTAATACCTCCTCATACAAACCAAACGCGGAAACAAGGAGAACCATCCCCCATGGAGTCCTTTTCCCTAAATCAAATACACTCTTGGCTTCTATAAATATTAAAACAAGGGAGAGATCACTTACTTTTCATATGTATACAAATCCCGATTAATCCGCACCTTGCTCGACGTGTCCTTGGGGATTTTCTCGGAAAGATATTTCATGGTTCCCCATAGAGGTGGATTTCTGCATAATGAAAAACAGATTAGGACTACTGCTGAAATCTCAGAAGTAGCTATCAGGAGATACAGGTGTGACTTTGTTAGCTGGGCCAAGGCAGCACCCATAAGATCTCAGAAGTACCAGAGAACACACAAACTCAATGGTCTAACTCCTATGTGGTAAAAGTCACATGTAAGTATGTATCATGAAGTCTCCAGCAGCAGAGCTACATTCTCTAAACAACATACCCCCCCCCCCTCCCCCCCAAAAAAAAGAAAAAAAAAAAAAAAAGAGAGAGAGAGCAGTAGAGGGCACACACACAACACAAGTACACATGGCCCTAAGAGCACATGATATATTAATATGGATTAGTTGACTTGCTTATGGATTTACAAGAAATCCTGTAGTCATTAGGTCATGAGTTTGATTCATGTCATTTCAATTCAGCTATGTAAGACTTATGAGGCAACAGATCAAAGGTTTCTGCCGGTGCTACTTCCGTTCACCAGTTCAGGAGAAGCAGTTTGAGACTCTTATTCAGTTCCATGGACCGAGTTTAGAATTCGAGAGAAGGATGAGGGAAACCA
This sequence comes from Spergularia azorica, assembly GCA_038382645.1. NCBI lineage: Eukaryota > Viridiplantae > Streptophyta > Magnoliopsida > Caryophyllales > Caryophyllaceae > Spergularia > Spergularia azorica. Next base: position 3,329 of record JBBYHQ010304993.1, on the reverse strand, counting down.
GTGACACTGGTCGGAGCGCATTAAGAGAAATAATCGAATACAACTACACTTGTAAGAGGTAGTTACCTTGACTGAGGTGGGGTTACGTTAAATGCTTCAGAAGCCTTTTTACACTCTTTAAGATACTCATCAGCTGCTTGTAAAGCCGCAATCGCCATCCCATGAGATTTCTCTGTGTTGCCCTCGTCCAAAATGAGTCCATGATAATAGTAAGCAGCAGCCTGCAATAAGGGTTTCCTTTCTAATTACATCAGTAAAGTTCTATAGCAAAGGATATTATGCAATAAGCAACAGTGCAATCTCATATCTCTGCAACTACTGCAAGCTATTTTAGGCTCGGGTGTTGATATATTGACTTTTTAAGCGGAGCTTTCAATCAGCATTCAGTGACAATTTGGAATCTTAGGACAGCTCAATGAGAGTAACAAATTTAAGTTCAGTTGCACAATTGCAGAAGAGTCCACACAGAATGCGACGCTAAATTCTAGTTCATTCACTAGAGTCGCGCTTTTTCACTCAAAATGTAAGCAACAGCAACCACCTCGAAGCGTTGATCCCAAAATCATTTGAGGTTGGCTAACATGAATCATCATATGGAACCGTAGTAATGTGAGTTGCACTGAAAGTGTGGAAGTATGGTGAACATGATATAAAACAACTGAGATTACAACTTAAAACATAAGCATTGGTCACATTACTACACCGAGTCAAACAAAGAAACACACAACACCAGACATTGGAAAAAGAAGAAAGACAGCATCAGTCAGCTACACGAAATGAAAAGGTTATGACATACCTTTGCTTCCATATACTTCCACTTAATGAAAAACTGGTGCTTTTCACCCCAACCATTAGCTAGCGGTAGATTCATTATATTATCTTGTGCCTGCAAAAAGATGGTATCAGAACTAGCATAGAATAATAGTTCATTTCAAAGTAACCTACGACTACACATGTACAGATATTATTAAACTAAATCACAAACAGTTGGATGAGTAATGATGATGATAAGAACTCCTTAACTATCATGGACTCAGGTCTCAAAATCAGGTACAGGTCGGGATCTCAGACGTGAGTACATCAGGTCAAATTGAGTAACTGACATAAAAAATTGTATATATACTTGAAAGTACACATGCCCTCCATTACTCTGAAATAAATTATTCATTTATAATACATTCCGAAATCATAACCTCTTGGTGAATATCATGTTCTCACCCCGTCTTCAAGATCTCATTGAGATGCCTCATTATAATGGTCGCTGTGCCCCCTTTCACATCCATTTTAGGAAAGGGGTGGGAGCTCCATTTTGGCCCCCATTAGTGTACGCAACCCCCTTCTTATTTGAGCTTCAGATACCACAAAAGCATAAGAAATGCCATCATATAAATTGACTCTGGTCAGACACATGAGCTCTCAAAACCATCATTTTATTGACTCTGGTCAGGCACATGAGCTCTCAAGACTTTGAGATGAGTTTCGAAGAAAAATGTAGATGCCAATCTCCAAGCCGCACCTTAGAATGGTGAAAGCCCACGCTAAATAACTAACATTATGATCCGAACCAGGACTATTCCATGTCTTGCTAGTCGAATGTTCTCAAAACTTTCCCCTTTCATATTATTATTAGCAGTTACTATAAGTGTAGACGTTAGACATAACTAGAACCCTGGCAATATATGGAAACATGGCTGCTTATTAGATTATTACGACCTCCATTCATTTCTAAGCTTCATGTACCCTCTCGTCAGTCGTCACGCACTTTAAGGTGCGGAATTAACTATGGTAGAGTGAACACAAGTTCTATAAGGTGACAAACATATTTACATAACAATAATGGTTCTTCAGCTTATATAGAACTTTTTGGCAACTCAATCATAGTTGATTCTACACCTTAAAGTGTGTGCCAACATGGTATAGGAAGCTTCGGAATGAATGGAGGGAGCATGATTTACATTCAAATTTAAGAATCATCCCAAAGACTTCAACTGCAAATAATTGCCGCACTTGATCGCTGAAAGTGATAGGAAGCCGTCAAAACCAACAGGACGCAACACTCATCCATTAAAGTCCTAGTAAGACACTGAGCCCATGATCTCGAGTTAAAGGAATGCTCACGAGGTCAGCATTATCATCAAGTTATCCGACTTCTAGTAGATGACAGAGAATGAAGGCTTCCAATGAGGACGGCAGAGTAAGGAATTGCATACTAACCAATGTCCCTATTTTTGTCCCCTCGAATAATCATAAGCAATTTCCTCCCAGTTCAGTGATATCTCGTAAAGCTGCCCTGAAATAATAATATACGCATCCAGTCTCTATAGTTTCATTTAGGACATCAAATGTCGGACCGTATTTTTCTCTGTTGGATTGCCGTGCAAATCAATGATTTCAATCATAGGGCCACTATTTTTCCAATTATTAGCTCCTGTTGAGCACTTCATGGAAAATATGTGGTTCGTGATTTCTGTTGATTAAAGGCGCACAGTACAGGTTGAAGCAGCAGGCACTAAATTGCCGACCCATAGAAATGTGAAACACAGATCTAGAATTAGGTGTCGAGCAATGTGTATAGTTCAAGCAACTAATGGAAGGAATAAACTTTCGAACAAAGTACTCAAGGGAGTAGTATACCAATACAAATAAATTCAAATTGTTCAAGCAACTGCCAAAAAGTTTTACCGAAAGTAGCTCCGGTAACCACATACAGAAAAAAACTAGCGAAAGAAGGTCAAAGTATAAAGCAATAGGCAGCACTCTTACCTGTTGCCAGTATTTCACCATTTCACATGCCAGTCTACGTTTTACAGCAAGTGTAGCTTTGGCACTGTCAATCGCCAAGCCAAGTTGTATATCTACACCCTACATCACAACCGTATTGGATTATGGGACTACATAAATTGCCTCATATCTATAGTAACAGTATCAAAGCCCACGTCCCAGAAACACACATACATACCAAAAAAAAAAAAAGAATCATAAGGAAGCATTACTACAAGAAAAAGAACAAGCCCAAGAGTCAAATGTAGAACTATTATAGTTCAATCAATATTTCATTCATCTCCTTTGTTTCTGTTTCCATTGGAGCTAAAGACTCACAATGTTTTTGAGAAAAACAAAATGCTTCACTATATTGCCTGCACTTCTTATGCTGTTTAGACAGTTTAGTAGGAGTCCGTGGATGCAATGCTTGATGCAAGTTTCATTATGGGTCATCCGAGCAGTCGTTATATTTTCAATACAAGGGTAAGGGAGTTAAGTACCAAATCAGGACCCGAACTCTCCCAATTTGTTGAAATCAGGACCTCATAACTATTTTGGCCCAAATC